>CM045571.1:10147546-10307546 GCA_024721245.1 Mitragyna speciosa
ATATTAAGGCATCACATCCAAGGCTGGATTGCATCTCACAACCCTCGAGAAGCCAACAATGTCTGCTGGAAATTTTGATTAAGCTGAAAAACAGATTTCTCTTCTAAGAGAAACGCTTATATAGGGAATCCTGAGACCAATCCTAGTGTGATTAGGATACATCTTTCATACCATATAGGGAATAACATAGTTTTCCTAACTCTATCTCTATTGCCAATAATAAACTATAAACAACTTCCTTATTTAACTAAGACAAAAATGGACCTGAAATTTCTGTGAAATAGATAAATTACCGAAATACCCTTAACTGCTAAAAAAAAAAATCCTTGACTAATAAAATTTAGAAAACACCTTGAAATAAGATACCTACTTATAAAACTTAAGGAAAGACTCTTAATCCAATTCCCAAGCAAGCTCCTTGTCTTCTAAAATCTCCCATCAAAGCTTGGGCATTTGAAGAATTTCTACCACGTCTTCTATAAATTTTGTTTGATTGCTGCCACTTGTCTTTGTCAGTTAGTGTTTATAGAATGTTACTACATGGCATTTTAGTTGTATGAATCCTCTAACTATCATATGTGCAATTGCTTGTTTGCAGAATGCACTAATTGGAATGGACATCTCTCAATATGAGAACCGAAGGATAGATACTTCTGACTACAGCATTATAGAGAGCAATTATAGTGATGATATGACTTACCCTGATGATTATTTTGAGGTAAAATGACGCTATTTACTTTGACGTATAATTACAACTCTCTTTTAAGTAATTTGTACTATTGACCAGTTGGAGGATTCTGAGATGTCGGGCATACGAGTGGATTGGGGAATGCCGGACAATTCTAGCTGGGTTCATCCAATTCATTTTCGCCAAGTGCTTGACAAAGGTGGTTACTGTTTCTTTTGGTTACTTGAATCCTAGGTAACTGTTTTCTGAAGCTGCTTCCAGTCACAGCAATATTAAGACATGATTTATGCTTTAAATGTCATTGAAAGGCTTTCAATTTCTCCATTACTTTTGCTTGTTCATTGGATCTAAGTAAAAACAATTTCAAGTAGGGCTGACTGATGGGGTGCCTTGTGCATTGTCTGGTTCTTTTGTGTAACAATAACTTGTTCTGCCTTTCATGAAAATAAGTTTCTTCTTGGGGAGTATTGCTCTATTTTCATCCATTTCTCTAATTAAACTATTATTGTTTGCTATTGTGGTTATACTGTTCTTATGGTGGCAATGGCAAAAATAGGAATGGTGCTATTACCATTGGAAAATCAGTACTTAATTCCTCTGTACTCGTAAATAATCATTATTGCAACCCCCTACCATTTTTCATAACCTAATCTATGCAACATTTCTAATCCTAATCACTTTGTACAAATGGTAAATGTAAGTGTAAGGTCTTCAATTGGTTAGCCTACCACAATTGTGACTCTTGTGGTTTTATAAGTATTTTTCTCCAATGTTCTTCATGTATAAAAAGTAGATAGAACATAGAAAAATATGAATTTGACTTGCCAACATATTTTATTCTTCATGAAGCATACCAAATAATTATGAAACTCTTTCAGGATAGGAGTATCTGTTGTTGCCATTCTTGCTTTTAAATACAAAATGTACTTCATGTTCTTGCGCCAAAAAGAAATAAAGAAAAAAGAAAAAGAAGCACTTAAAAGACACAATAGAATTTGTTAACAATAGCATTGGATCATTTTTTCTTGTCAATGGTTCAATTCAAAAGTTACACCCTTGTAATTTCTAGTATTAGGCAGTTCAAGATAAAAATAGAGATTCAAACGAGAGGTGCTACTTTTGATGATGTCAAGAAAACATCAAATTATTCTAATCAAGGAATATTTGATATTATTGAATAATAAACTTCTAGTCAGAATTCTCTGTCGGCTTCTGATTTACTTCTTACAAATTAGTTGTGTTGAAAGATGAATACAACCACTTTTCTTTTCTGCTTTGCTTCCATGGTAGTTTTGATGTATAGAAACCAAATAGAAAAAATTACGTGAACTCAACATCTACTTTCTCACAAAGTTTCAAAATTCACTGGTTTATGATTAATTAACTGTAGAGCGAAAAACAGTTGAGGTGCATTATTGGTCTTTCTTTGGGACTAAGGTTTTTTACATTAGTAGTCCGTTACATAGTATAAAACAATCGTAACTGGTTTCTTGCTCCTTTTTCCATGATAGTGCTTGTTCATGGATTATGAGTTACCGTTGTCCAGTGAGTAGATCTGCTAAATTTCTTAAACATAATGTTTGGTTGATTTTGGCACGTAGGCTGTAAAGGCAGAACATGTTAAAAGGATGGACCGCCCTTCAAATGGTGTTTCTATGTGGGGATACCTCAAGCCTGCCTATATCGATGAAGAATTATATCTACGTAGGCTTTTTGATGAAGAAAACAATGATGACTACACATTGGGCTGGACAGGTATTCTGAATCCCTTGTAATTTCTCAACATAAGATGTATCTTAAATTTAGACCTGACTTCTGTATCTCTTCCCCTATTTGTGCATGCCTTCATTAAGAGCCATGGGTTCAAACATGATGCATGGTTATTGTAAAGACATCAAATTGGTAATGGGGCTAGTAGCTGGTCACAACAGCCTTACCATTTCTGTATAGAGCTTGTTTCTTTTTTTTTTTTTTTTTAACATTGAGTAATTTGGAAACTGTGCATGAAGGAGGTGAACTCACATACAAAATAGTACAACAGGGAAACTAGCTCCTAATAATGAATGAGCTCAAAAACCTGAGGGAGGAAGTGAGCTCCATATTTTGGTCCTCCTTAGACTACAAATGCAAGAGATATAGGCAACTATTCTGCAAATTATATTTTCCGATTTTCCTTTTTAATTGGTTGACAAGAGGCTGCATGGTTTTGTAAGTGTAACTCAAATCATTCTGGTTTCTTTTGTTCGTCATACGTGTTATTTCCTCATTACTTCTGCAGAGAAGAAAGATATTATCATATGGCATATACGCGTGCATCTTGGCAAATATCTTCCTCTTTTCTGAAGGTTCTATATAGTCAACACAACATCATAAATCATAGTCTGTACAGAACTTTGCATATCAAGTCATGCTTAGTTCTTGTAACTACTTCCAGCAATACAAAATAAATGTCGAACTTTCACTTCTAGGCCACGGTAAAAGAATTTCTGCCTTTTTTTTAAATGGAGAGTTTTATTGTAAATGAAATACTCTATGTGCAATAAGAAGGTCCCCTTTCAGTTTAACCATATATTATCTGCTAAAGTGGCCTTACATTTTTCCTACTACCCCAGTTTTAGCTACTATGGTGTTTTACCAAACTCTGCCTTGATATTTCACAAAAACTTGTAAACAAGTAAAACATGACTTTGGGCCACTCTGCTATTATGATTTTGTCTTAGTTTGGATGCTAAGATTGTCTAACATAAATGATTTATAAGCGAATAAAAAGGCTTCCTTGCAGAGGCATACATCCAGTGAAAGGGAACTTATCTTTAAAAGGCTTCATGTTGTTTTTCTTTTCTACCATGATGAATCAATTGATTTAAGGTAGGAGTCACTCTTTCCTTTTCCCTTGCCTTTGATTTTTACGCTATCACTAGTGGTTACTCCCAATTCAAAGGACTCCTTTATCATTCACAGAGATATCCAATTGTCAAAATCAGTGACTAGCATGTACCAAAGATGTTATCAGATCACTCTGGTTGGGAAGTGCTGCTGTAAGAGAGAAGCAGCTGGTCCATGATTTGATTTTGCCGCCATTCCAGATTCAAATACAAGTTGACATACAAACATGGAACAAACCCCACACCCCCCCCCCCCCCCCCCACCAAAAAAAAAAATAACCAAAAAAAAAAGAGATACACAAACTAACGCAGATGACTAATGGCTCAAGGAATTCCATAATTAAGGACCTCCAGTTGCTGAAGCTTCAAATGGATACACTTTCATGGATAAGGAGTTTTGCTAGGAGTTAGATTAGTTTTTTGAAAGGGTCTTTGTTTCAGTTTATATAGTAACCATTAAGTTTATGAGTTTTAGGTATTTTCTAAATTTTAGCAGTTAGGGGTATTTTGGTAACTTAGCTGTTTGCAGGAATTTTGTGGTTTATGGTACTATTTTTGTCCTAGTCAAATAAGGAAGTGGTTTCTGGTTTGTTATCAGCAAAAGAGTTGGGAAAGGAATGCTATTCCTATGGGAATAAAAGATGAATCCTGACAATAGGATTTGTCTTAGGAGTTTATAAACAAGTATTTCTCCTACAAGAGAAATCAGTTTTCAGATTCATAAAATTTCCTGTAGACATGGTCAGCTTCTTGAAGAATGTGTGATCCAATCTAGCCTTGGGTTGATGCCTAAAGGTGCTAATTATAGTCCTCTAAAATCCTACAGCATAATATGCTATGATTTCCATGTTAAAATTATCATTCTGTTTCGAAATTTCTCTTTTTCACTTGATTTCCTTTATGGCCAGCTTTTTAGCAAGCTGTTTGAAAAGCAGCAAATTTCTTTGATTCTCAACCCTTCTTGTTATGAATTTCTCACCACATCCCATTCTTTTAAACCATTTAAGCTCCTTCAATCTGCGTGAAATATTTTTAGTGTGTGTATATCTTTCGCCAGCTTAGGCACTTTTATGTTTTTTTTCCTTTGCCTGGAAAAGTTTGTGTTTCTAGAAGTTATTAGCTTATATGTCTAGGAAAATCATTTGTTCATTTATTTTTCATATGCAGATGGCGAAAGTTTGAGCTTCACTTCGAGTGACCATGAAAGTCGTAAGAGATCAACCATCTATAGATTGGAAATCTTGAAAATTGAACTATTCTCTGTTTATGGTGGTCAGGCATGTATATTCTACTTTTCACCTGTATATGTCTTGCATATTCTTGGTGGACTTGTGGCATAAATGACCTCTATTCTATTGAAATTATACTTTGCCCCACAGAACATGCATCGGTATTTTGGGGGATTTTTGATAACATTTTGAGATGTGTTTTACTACTTTTCCACCCATTAACCGTTTGACAATTCCAACATTGTATCAAACCCAATATATTGCTGCTGAAATTGGATTCATTTTTAAATAAGTAGTGTTGAAGTAGCACATTAGTTATCTGATTGAAGCTAAGGTTGCATGTTCTAGAAATTGGTTCTTTTTTAATTAATTGAGCCTTAATTTTGAAGCTTCCTAGGGGAAAAAAAAAATATCCATCATATAAAAAAGTGATCCCTCTTACTTAGATTCTGACTAACATAATATTTGTTTTCTTTTGTGAACATTAATTGCTGCATAAAAAAAATTAATATGCTCACTGAATCTTGGTCTGGATTTCCAGGCATTAAATGTGGGTAGATTGCTTAAAACTGTAAATACAATGGTCTATCTTAAGTATCAAAAGATGTGTTGTAGTAGAAACATAATTTCTCTTCTGAATCTTATCTGCCAACCTCCTTGTACAAGACATGATTTATTTATTGTCTAAGTCTGCTGATCCGGCAATCTGTGAGATGTTTAGACTGTACTTTTCTTTTTTACATTTTTCGGAAAGACTCCCTTATCCTTGATTTTATTTCTTGTTTAGTATATTTTTCTCTCTTTTGTTTAGACAATGTTGTGGAAGCTACAATTTGCAAGAAATTTATTTGAAATAAAAAAAAAAGGCAAAAAACAGAGCCAGGGTTTAAGAAACTGAGTTGCATATCTACTTCTTTTGACCTCAGTACACAATTCCATATCCTCCATTCTTTTTGCTCTTTGCAGTTGGCTATCAGCTTAGCAGATTTTCAGGATGCTGAGCCTGATTTTCTTGTACACTCAGCACCAGCACTTGTTGAGCGATTTGATGAGCAAGGAATGAGATGTAATTTTGCACTCAAAGCTCTTTGTAAAAAGAAAGGACTCCTTGTTGAGGTAATAGTCTCTTCTTTGCTATTAAATGTTTGTCTCAGGAAAATGACCACTTTTGTATAAAATTGTAGCAGTATATAAAATTGTAGACTCCTATATGGGTCCCTCACTGTTACTGATTTGCACCATGTCAACCAACTAGTTTCTCTTGAAAATTGATTTTCCTTGCGTCATAATGCAGTAGAAGATGGCTGTTACAGTCTGTTACATGGACTCTTCACTGACTCCCTACCGTACCCATGTCCTATTGGACATGGATATGGGTATGAGTGTGGCATAAGAACTGAAATTTTCACCTTTTCCAGCCGTACCTGTGTCGAACTTTGCATTTGTACCTGTGTCCACATTCTTCTGAACCCGAGTCCATGTAACACAAGTTACAGTCCTCTTCTTTGTTATTTAACTACAACTTCTGCAGATCCTTTTTCTGTGGCTACTAGATGGTTCTTTGCGCATAAAATTACCCTTTCACAAATCTTTTCAAGCAAAGCTTGCAGCTTTCCTTGGAGGTGCAACTTTTCAGGCTTGCTTCAAGGAAAATATTGGTCATATCTTCTTTCTGATGACAGTAAGGGAACTTCAACAGGGAAAACTTCATCCTTCCTTTTTATCCCAAGCAGCTGTATTCTAATCCTGATTCTTGACACCTGATGTCAGATCTATACAACTGTGGCACTAATTTCTGCATCTGCCATATCCTTTTCTTGACGTCTTCTTTCGAAACTAGGTTGCCAAATAATTCTTTATCCATTATCATGAAAAGATCTGCTTTCTAGCTCTATTATCAGTTGGACTAATGGAGCAATTATGTCGGGTTTTATGTCGGGTTTATCTCCATATTAATTTTTCTTCCAAAACATGTACCCTTCTCCAAAGGAAGAATCAAAATTTTTAGGTTTCCATATCAATTTTCCTTCCAAAACGCGTACCCTTCTCCACAGGAAGAATCAAGTTTACTAGGCCTCTGTTCATCTAGCACTTTGCTAATTACTTGTATATAGTAGATAAATATAGCAGAGTATGTGTTTTGTTAAATTCCCAACTTCAAATTTATTCAGAAGTAAATGCTAAACAAATTTCTCTTATGCTGATTATGTGGGTTTCTGAAAATGCTTTAATTCTGGAAGTATTGATGATTAATTATCTGGATCTATTTGTCAAAACGTTTTCTTCATGTTTTTATCAAGTTCTGAAGAAGGGAAGAGGGGCAGTTATTATTTATTCTTTCATTAGTCCGACGTATAATTTTCCTTTCCCTGTTTTTACCTTTAAAGGTAAGTTTAATTTTGAATATAACAAAGAGAGAAACATATCTTGTTTATTCTCATTACATACTACAAAGATCTACGTATATACAAGTGTAAAATAATCTAGACCCTAAAATCAAGCTAATTAGATCCTAGAATCTGGCTAACTAAATCAGTTTGGCAATCAAATCCTACAATTAAGCTAGCATATTTACTTATGATATTTACAACACTCACCTCAGATGGAATATAGATGTTATACCAGGACTGCTCAAAGCTTTACTGAAAAAGTCAGCTAACTGTTTCTTCAGTTTTCACATGACCGGTTCAGATTGAGTTTTGCTGAATCTTGTCGTGAATAAAGTGACATTCAATTTCAATATGCTTGGTCTTCTCATGAAAAACTGATATAATGCAATATGAAGAGCAACTTAATTGTCACACCATAACTTCACAGGTTGTGTACTATCTACACCAATCCCACTTAACAATTGGTGTATTAACATAAGCTAACAGGTGGATTGGGCCGTGGCTCAGTGTTCTGATTCCGCACTTGATCGAGACACTACATTTTTATCTTACTTCTCCATGATACCAAATTATATCCAGCAAAAACACAATACTTCCTAGTAGATCTCCAATAAATTTTAGAACCTGCCCAGTTTTACATCTGAAAAACACTCTATAAGAGAATGAGCATGAATACTATATAGTCTACCATGTCCTGGTCTCAAAGAAATGTACTTTTACTTTGTGCTTCTGAAAACATTTTCCAAGCTTTCATGAGTACTTTGTTGGTTAGTTCGGCTCAAAGATATAATTTGATGAAGCTTGCATTGTAGCTCCTTCTTAGAGAAGTACTTCACAAAAGCTATTGAACTTCCAGACTCCTTGTTATTAACCTGAACCCTTGATCTGGTACTCTTGTAGGCTTTTTGATAAGCATCGCTGTGAACCTGACTTCCATTTCCTTGAATTTTACAAAAATATTTGTTGTCATTTTGTAGAATGCCAATAGGAAGTTGTAATCAGTGTCAGACGAACTTGAAAGTGCAAACAGGTATTAATCTTTTTGTTTTTTGGAAAAATATAATTGATGAATTCAAAAAATTTTCTTGACCTTGAATAGAGGATGACAAACAAAAGGATCCTGATAGCCTTTACATAAAACCTTATTAATTTTTTTATATGTTTTGGAGGTCATTGAAAAAAAAATGTGAAATTTATGTTTTTTTCAATGTGCATCATTGAAAATGGTGAATGTAGTTTTAGTGTAAAGTGTGTCATCTTGTCATTTAGGACTACTGTCTTTTGGGATAGACATTAAGGGAACTATTAAGCTTTTAAAAGCAATCGATTGTCCTAGTAGAATGGTGCAGTTATCTAATTGAGAGGTTCAACTTTTCATACTAATTCTGTCAAATTTTGATAAATGCGAGCTTTTGATTCTTAAGCTTGTATCTATCTTTTGTGTGAAGCCAGTATAACAAAATTAAGCTGCATATGGTCTAGTGGGAAGTGGGGTACACCAACATGCTGGGTATTAGTCTCTCATCCTAGTGCACTTAAATAGCATTGTAATCAGAATTTCTGGATTTCACCCAAAAAAAAAAAAGGTTTTGTAGCCTGCTTCCTGCTTCCCAGCCTCTGTTATCTGTGTGTGATATATTCCACAGATATGTTAAAAGATGGTGGATATTAGGGTGATATCCTAATGTCAACCATGCATGATGGATGTAAAGTTTCTCATCGAAATACTCTGGAAAAACTCTCTGATTTTCCAGATTTCAACCCAAAAAAAAAAGAGAGAGAGAGAATGTTTAGTAACGTGGTTCTGTTTTTTGTGATATATTCCGTGGATATGTTAAGAACATCTTTGCACATCTCTATTCATGTCTGCAATTCTTTGGCTTTCACCCCATGTATGTTTCTCTTGTGGTTTGTTGTCAATTACTTACATGAGCGTAATGCATGGCATGTTGTGTTGTGCACTTGTTGATCAAAATTTTATTTCCTCCACCTATTCAGGGGGCAAATTTGATTGGAGTTGACAGTCTTGGCATGGATGTAAGGATCTTCTTAGGATCAGAAGTGCTGACCCATCGTTTTCCTTTTAAAGCCAGGGTAAGGAAGCTGGCACCTACCTTTGAAAACGTAAAAATGAAAAAAGGACGCTTCCATCTGAAGTATATGTTGAATACTCACTTAATGGAGATGGTTCTGGGGCTGGCACCTACCTTAGAAAAACATGAAAATAAAAAAAGGACGCTACCATCTGAATTATGTTGGATACTCACTTTTCAAGGGTAATAAATGGAGATGGTTCTGGGGCTGGCACCTGCCTTAGAAAAACATAAAAATAAAGAAGACGCTTCCACCTGAACTATATAGTTGAATACTCAATTTTCAAGAGTAATAAGTGGAGAAGATTCCGTGTTTCTTAATTCAGTTTTATGTTCTCAATAGAATGATGCGCAGAGAGATCTGATCTTATAATCCAAGGTGCTAGTTGTAACTGGTTTATCGGATTGTATTCCAAAATTAGCAGAGATAATATATTTTTTGGGGTTTGACTAAAGTAAATAGATCGCTGCAGCTGAATAGTGTTGCAAGATATCCGATTATGTCACAATTGGAAGTATTTGAAGAAGCTGCAACATCTGGCAGCAGAAGATAGGTGTGGAATAACCCTTTCTGTGGTTGCCTAAGAGAGTTAACTATCCATTGTCAATTGAAAATGTTTAAAAAAAAAATTGACTCTTTTAGCTTCAACTGGAAAAATAGGATTGTAAACATCATCCTTTGAGCTAAACTTAGATTTTCCGAAGAGAATTCTTACAGTTAATTTGTAAATATTTTGCAATTAAGGCCACCTACGAATATCCACTAATTTCTTTCTTTCATCTATAAATCCAAAAAAAAAAAATCATGAAACTTTTGGTTCTCTTTGAGGGGATGGCTATAGTTTCCAGCATAATTATCAAGCAAGTTATTTCATCGATGTATACAACACATGGCACTTGTGACTAGCTTCCACTGTCCTTTTATGGTAAAAACCTGTGAACGAGTTAATGTTTGTACATCAAATTTATACTTCTCATGTGTCCTCTCTCTCTATCTGCAGGCAACATCAGAGGGTGCTGCAGACAAGCAGATCCAACAACTTCTGTTCCCAAGGTCGCGTCGGAAAAAATTTAGGACTTGTGAGAAGCTTAAGGATGTAGATTCTTTTTGATTCTTCTTATGCTAGTTTTCTGCTAATAAACATTTATGAATAAACTTCAGCCTAAAGTGAATATAGTTTTACTAGTTTTACTCCTAGTTCAGTGTTTGATCCTTTGCTTGTGCTCCAGTTTTGCTCATAGAAGTTTCTCTTAGAATGCCTAACGTTAGAATCAGAAAATAAAACGCAAATGTGGCAAATCTAGGAAATGGAAGAAAATTCTAATAAAACGTTAAAAGATCATTTGCGGTCCTTGTACACTGGAGGTATGGTTTATTTTGGTACTTTTTGCCTTCTATTTTATTTTATTTATTTATTTATTATTATTATTATCTTCTTTTTTTTTGGTAAGTAGGTCTCAAAGTGACCTTTTGCACTTGTAAAGGAACAGTTGTTGGATATGTAGAAGGAAAAACGTGAAAAGAGGCTCTGGTGATTAGTCTGAAAAGACAAATTAGAAAAAAGTGTGTGTTCAACAAGCAAGATTTGTTTTTTTATTTTTTTATTTTGAGAGTTGGATATTTTTAAGATTTTTTCATTTTCAAACTTGTCTTTTCTATCAAAATTCCTATAGTGTTGTCTTTAATGAAGTTTTTTATTTTATTTTTTGGAAACAACATGCATATATATATATATATAAGGAAAACAAGTACATATTACAAAGAGAAATTAGAAATAGCAAGATTATGTGCTTGCTGAATGTTAGACCTATCTACATTTTTGATAATACAGGATGAAAAGTAATTAATAGCAACATAGATATCTTCGAAGATCGTTTGTAAAGCAAAAGGAATAGTATGCTTATGATGTAGACAATAAACCAAACCTAGACAGTCTGTATGCAAAATAATACTTGTAAAACCCTGATCCACAACGAGCAAGATGGATTGTAGGCAGGCCATGGTATCATTTTGCAAAGCAAAAGATGATTTTATCGGAATAGATTTCCCAAAGAGTTGGGCACCTTCATGATTGTTGCAAACAATTCCAATCGCTGAATTCTCAGTATTTGCTTTATAGGAGCCATCAAAAGAAAATATAATTCCTGAGGAGTCTTGAATACGATCCATACTACAGCGATGTTTCAAATCATAAACAGGGAACTTATTTGAAAGATCCATCACATCATTTCCATTTGTTACCCTTGTATCTCCAAAGGAAGTCATAATATCTGTGAAACAACGTTGTGCTCTATTGACAATTTTTATGGGGTTGAACTCTTTGATATCCCATAAATATTCGTTCCGGCCTAATTATACATGCCAGAACATAATAATAGATTGTATAATGATCTCAGGACATTGAACATTATCAAACCATTTCTGAGCCCATGCCAAGAATGATTCCTTTCTCCAGCCTCAAAATCCAAGCCCAACTGGGATAGCTTCTATGCTATTTTAGATGATTGACATTTAAAGAATAAATGCTCAATAGTTTCCTCTTTTAGACCACATCTAGGACAAACAAGTAATTGTGCTATCCCCTTTTTAAATAATGAAGATGTAGTTGGACAGATGTTATGTAAAAGTCTCTAGAAGAAAAAATACAATTTAGAGGGTATTTTTAGTTGCCATAATTTTTTTAAAATTGTGGAAGATGCATTGGGAATGGAAAAATTACTAGCCATAGGCTTAAAACACTTGTTAAGGTTTAAGGCTAAATCATAAGCTGACTTGATAGAGTAAGATCCATTTGACTCCAAAGCCCAAACTTGCTTATCGATCTGATTATTTAAGGGAATATGGATAGCAGTAATAGTGTCCACTATTTGTGATGGAAACAGAGCAGATAGTAGTGGCTTTTTCCAATTCCGAGACGGGTCATACAGATCTTTGACAATTAGCCTTAGAAAAAAGGACAGAGTTGAATTAAACATAATAGGGGTAGATGTTCCCGGAATCCAATCATCCTCCATTGCAATACTCTCTACATTTCCTATCCTCCATTTTAAACCATGAAGCAAAAGATCCCTACCCCATAAAATACTCCTCTAACCCCAAGAAGAGATCCTAGAAGATTTGGTTTTCAAAAAAGGAGACTTTTTGCAATATTTGTGTTGGAAAAAATTTCCTAATAAAGAATCTGGTTCAGAATGAATTTTCCAAGCTGTTTTTCCCAAATAGGCTTGATTCAAAGCAAGTGTCAAACGCAAACCTAACCCGCCTAAAAATTTGGATAAACAAATAGAGTCCCAAGATTTCCAATGTAAACCCCTACCATCAGAATCCCCTTTCCAAACGAACCTTGCGATCTGTCTATCTATACCTTGAGCTATGGATTTCGGCAATTTAAAAACACCCAAGGTATATTGAGAGATGGAAGATAAGACATGTTTAGCTAAAGTAATTCTACTCATAGTGGAGAGGCTGGAAGTCTTGTAATGAGAGATTCTCCAAGAAATTTTATTCAAGATTTGCCTAAAGACCATTCTTTTAGGTTTAGAAAAATCCAGGTCTAGGCCTAAATAATTTCCCAATTTATTGGAGACCTTAATACTAAAGATGGCCACAATACTTGCTTGCAAAGAAGGCTCAGAATTTGGACTGAAAGCCAGAACTGATTTGTCTAAGTTGATTTGCTGACCTGATAGATAGGTGTATGCCTGGAGTGAATTTGAGAGAGCATGAGCGGCTGCAGGTGTAACCTCCATGAATAATATACAATCATCTGCAAACATTAAATGAGAAATCCTAGGACCTCCCTGAGAGACTGCAATGCCTTTACAAATATTTGATGAACTCAGATTGCTTAATACAGAAGAAAGTGCTTGCTGACAAAGAATAAAGAGATATGGTGAGAGTGGACATCCTTGTCTTAAACCCCTATGGATATGAAAATAGGGTGTCAGGATTCCATTAATGGAAATAGCCATCGTCGCAGTAGAGAGACAATTCCTTATAAAAGAAATCAATTTCTCTGAAAAACCCATTCTGTCCAAAACTTGAAGAAGAAAATCCCACAATGCCCTATCAAAAGCCTTGCTCATGTCCAACTTTAGGACTCCCAGAGACTTCCTGCCCTTTTTCCTTTTCCTCGTATGTTCCATTAACTCATGAGTAATGAGAATATTATCAGACCTCGATCTTTTCGAGATGAAAGCGTTTTGATAAAGAGAGATTAAATGTGGCACCACCGACTTAAGTCTATTTGCAATAGTCTTACTAACAATCTTAGGCAATTTTCTCTAAATATTGTTAAATAAAAAAAAAGTCCCCATTTTGGGGTCACTTTTTTTTTTGGTTCCCATATTAACGTCGCCGCACACACCTTGTGCGGCGACTGATTAAATTTTTTTTTTTATTCACGTGGCAGAGTGTGTCAGGAGGGTTTTTTGTGCAATGTTTAGCAATTGTGAGAGTCACCGCACAAGATTTGTGCGGTGACTCTCCCATCCGAATTTTTTTTTTTTTAATAGGTGGGGCGTCTTTCGGGGTATTTGTGCAATTTATGGGTAATGTGAGAGTCACCGCACAAGCTTTGTGCGGTGACTCTCTATCCCCAATTTTTTTTTAATTGCTGGTTTTTTTTTTTTTTTTGGTGTATGTGACAGTCACCGCACGTTGGTGGTGCGGTGACTGTCACACACACCAAAAATTGCATTTCACTCCTTTTTTTTTTTTTTTTTTTTGCTTGAGGGGCCGATTGTGCAATTTGGATTTGGTGTGAGAGTCACCGCACTTGCTGTGTGCGGTGACTCTCACACTGCACAATCGGCCAATCAAGCAAAAAAAAAAAGAGTGAAATGCAATTTTTGGTGTGTGTGACAGTCACCGCACCACCAACGTGCGGTGACTGTCACATACACCAAAAAATTGCATTTTTTTTTTTTTTTGCTTGAGGGGCCGATTGTGCAGTGTGAGAGTCACCGCACACAGCAAGTGCGGTGACTCTCACACCAAATCCAAATTGCATATTAGCCCCCTTTTCTAATTCTTATAATAAATCTAAAACCAGCCCCTTTATTTATTTATATATTTATAAGTTTGGGGGGCCTTTTTGACAATTTTTGGGGGGCCGCAACTGTTAAAAAAAGGTTAAAAAATCATTATCTTAATTAAGTTAGGAATTAGTTAATGTATATAAAAAAATAAATTAATGTTAAAAAAATCATTGTCCTAATTAGGATTTAATTGCCATAATTCTTGTCGTAATTATATCAATTAGTATTTTTATCTTGCAAAGAATAAGAAAAAAATTGATTCACAACTACGGAATGTATGTATTTATCGTAATTCCTTGCTTGAATTACTTTTTAACCTTTAAAAAATATCTTAAAAATAATTATTTATTTATTTATGCAAATAAATCATTATTGTATGCTAATTCACAAGTTGGGAAAGGTGAATGATTTAGGGAATTCAAAACTAAGGAATGGTATGTATTTTTTAAGTTAATCCGTAAAGGAATACATTATTTATAAATAATGGTACGTATTTGTCTTAATTCTGTCCGCGAATAAGTTTATAGGGTAAAAATAAAATTGTTATGTTGACTTTGACCAAAAAAAGTAAAAAAAAAATTACATTTGGGGGGCTATATGTAATTGTAATTTTTTCACCTACGAATGTTAAAAAAAAAAGGAGGTATAAAAAAAAGATATCCTAATTACTTTCATTGAACGATAATTACATGCAATAGTTTTGCCCCCCAAATGTTAAAGGAAAAAAAGTTAAAAAAAATTTAATGTTATTGTTAGGCTATCAATTGGTTAATCTATATAAAAAATAAATTATTTTTGAAAAATATAATTCTCTTAATTAATTACGTGAATAATTCTTGTCGTAATTATATCAATTAGTATTTTTATCTTGCAAAGAATAAGAAAAAAATTGATTCACAACTACGGAATGTATGTATTTATCGTAATTCCTTGCTTGAATTACTTTTTAACCTTTAAAAAATATCTTAAAAATAATTATTTATTTATTTATGCAAATAAATCATTATTGTATGCTAATTCACAAGTTGGGAATGGTGAATGATTTAGGGAATTCAAAACTAAGGAATGGTATGTATTTTTTAAGTTAATCCGTAAAGGAATACATTATTTATAAATAATGGTACGTATTTGTCTTAATTCTGTCCGCGAATAAGTTTATAGGGTAAAAATAAAATTGTTATGTTGACTTTGACCAAAAAAAGTAAAAAAAAAATTACATTTGGGGGGCTATATGTAATTGTAATTTTTTCACCTACGAACATTAAAAAAAAAAGGAGGTATAAAAAAAAGATATCCTAATTACTTTCTTATTTTTTACATTGACACAAACCCTAAACCCAAACCCTAATCGTAACAATAAACTATAAACCCTAACCTTAACGAGTAACCCTAAACCAATTTAAACCCTAAACACTAATCCTAAACCTTAACCACAAACCTTAAATCCTAAAACCCTAAACCCAAACCCTAATCGTAACAATAAACTATAAACCTTAACCTTAATGAGTAACCCTAAACCCTAAAATACTAAACCAATTTAAATCCTAAACACTAACCCTAAACCTTAACCACAAACCTTAAATCCTAAAACCCTAAACCCAAACCCTTCTCGTAACCATAAACCTTAAGAGAAGTAAACCATAAACCCTAAACTCTAACCCTAACCCTAAACCCTAAAACTCTAAACCAATTTAAACCCTAAACACTAACCATAAACCTTAACCAGAAACCTTAAATCCTAAAACCCTAAACCCAAACCCTACTCGTAACCATACACTATAAACCCTAACCTTAATGAGTAACCCTAACCTTAAATCCTAAAATCCTAAACCCAAAGCCTTAACCCCTAACCCTTAAACCCTAAACTGAAACCCTTCTCGTAACCATAAACCTTAAGAGAAGTAAACCATAAACCCTAAACTCTAACCCTAACCCTAAACCCTAAAACCCTAAACCAATTTAAACCCTAAACACTAACCCTAAACCTTAACTATGAACTTTAAATCCTAAAACCCTAAACCCAAACCCTACCCGTAACCATAAACGATAAACCCTAACCATAACCTTAACCCATAACCGTAGTTATTACAACATAAATTGTATACCGTAAACCTTAATGCACGAACCCTAATCCTCTAAACCCTAATATCTAAATATGATAACTGTAATTGCCTAACCCTACTTTGTGAACCCGAAACCCTCGTTTGTAATTCCTTAAGTAAGTAAGTAAATTGTAAAACGTAAGCGAACATATTGGTAAATGAAGTAGTAACCCTAAAAAGTGAATAGTTACAGTATATAATATCGCTACATATATGAACAAGAATGTAAAAAGTGAATACTGATAATATATAACAACGCTACATATATAACAACGATCATCACAGGATGTAAAATATGAGCAAGAATGACAATATATAATATCACTCTACATATGCCTCCTGCCCCTGTCCCGTGGTGTGATAGAACAACCGCATCTCCAATGTCTTCTCCAGTGTGCCATGTAATGCTGGTCCTGCTGGCGAGAAGATCTCCTCAATCCAACATCAATATGTAATGGCGATGGAGGCTCGTCAGCATCGTCAGTAAGAACCGGTGTTTGTCCGCAGCGCGGACACGACTCCGGTTCAGAAGGTCCGGGCATAGCACTCGTGGAAGTACTAGGGTGAGATGATAAGTGAGCATCCCCCCTAGCCATAGAGCTGAAGATAATATCATCTCCAACTGAAGAACTGCAGGCTGATGTGCCATAGTCAGTATATGCACCAAAGGCTGGCATCTACGTAGGGGTGCTGAATAGATCAAACGTCGGGACATATGCAGACTGTCTAGACGAATCAACACCGTGATGTGAAGAGTGGAGACTAATATCGTCATCCGCATGCAGTGGTGGCTCAACCTGCTGCCGACGACTTCCTCTGCGGCTTTGTCCTCGCCAATGCTCTCGTACACGAAGAACGGGATCCTCACGTCGCACCTGAGCCTGCGACGATGAACCGGCATCAAGCCGATCAAATGTCCCTAACTGCATGCGATAGTCTCTCCCAACGTGCTGCATGCTACCAAACGCCTCTGCGTGTATAGACTGTAGATGTGTATGCATAGTATGAGACTATGGTGCATCCTGCGTGAGAAGCTCATGCGTAGCCCATCCAATGCGTGCCATACTGTCCATCTACATAAACGAAATATGAAATTTATAAGTTAGGTTAAATGTATAAAAGATGGTTCAATAACAAATATTATATAAATTTTAATAATTTTGTTAAACACTATAGGAAAATTAAGGCATACCAAATAATCGTGTCGACTTGCATCTCCTCGTAGCCCCTCCCGGTGAGATAGCTGTACAACAGGAGGTGTAATATATCGGACAGTATGTAGCAGGTACCAACGCATGTAGTCTTGGCTAGGAGAGTACGGGTCTACAGGAGGCCCATGTATCACTGAATCTGCACGATGACCCCACCACTGAATCCATCTGGCATGAAATACCTCCCAATTCTGACCAGGGCGGCCGGATCTGCCCAATGCATGAAGTGCCGGCTGCGTGTCTGGAGGCTCAGGGATATCCTGCTAAATGCCAAACTGTCGAAGTACGCGATTCGGTAGGTGAACCTCTACAATATGAAAATAAATAAGAGGGACCCTCGCACGCCATAAATGCGCATCGACAGTACAATCTGGGTGTATTGACGTAAGGACACCCGTCGTGTACGGCTCCCATATGAATTGCATAAAATATGTTTTTATTAATTTTTACAAAATATGTTCAGTGAATATAGTTTAGGGTATTAAATTAAATACGATCACACAACTTACATCGTACTGCCTGAGTTTCGAGATGTGATCTTGATAATAGGGCAAAGAATGCTGAAGTGCATTAGCATGAGTATGCATAGTACTCCAACGTGCTCCCCATATATGCTGGGCATAAGGTAATGCCACTGGATCAACAATATCCGATCGAAGAGTCGAAAATCTCTCCCATGCCCAAAGCTGAAAAAGGATGCGAAATAAAAATATTTTTCATTTGAATTAGTTATTAAAATTAAAAAATTATGACAATACTATCGTGTCATACCTGTAAAAGCATGTATGGGCCGGCGGTGACACTTGTAGCTGACTTACATGCTGTACACATAGACCTGTACAGCCTAGCTAACACTGCACTCCCTCAACTGTAACGAGACATACTCTGAATGTTGCGTACATATTTTAAAAAGTGTGGGGATACTAAATTACCACAAGTATCAGCAAATAAGTGTCCAGATAATAGCATCAAAATATATATCCGAACATGCTGACGTACGGTCTCGTCATCCGCATGAGCTGGCAATCCGCCTCTGCAGTGTCGCTCTAACGACTTAATCTTAAGTCTCCCATCCCTGATATCATCATCCTCAAGGTAAAAACCTAAAATCTCCTGAATGAGATCCTTCTTTTGGAGGGTATTCAGATCTCGATCGACCAATGTCACTGGCATGCCATCGATACGCAAGCCCTACAAAACTGCGACATCCTGGAGCGTCATAGTAGCCTCACCATATGGTAAGTGAAATGTGTGGGTCTCCTCGTGCCATCGCTCTATCAATGCTGTGATAAGAGCATGATCGTACAACAACATACCTGTATTGACAACACGCCCAAATCCGGCCAACTCCAAGTAATGTAAAATACGTGGATCCTTAACGTTGCGAATAAATTTCTAAAAATGTCCGTCACATCTTTTCGCCTTAAGCTGCTGCTCGTTCCTGTAGAACACGTCCCGAGACCGATGGCCAGGCTGTAAAACCAATAGACTAGGGTCGTGTAGCCCAAGATGAGGGGCCGCCGTAGCCGGTGGTGTGGGAAATGCAGCCATAAGCCTGATATCATGCGCAAGTAAAACAACTTTGGTTACAATTTTGTAGGAATTAAAATACAAAGTTCACAATATATATGAATAAGCAAATTGTTAATTAGATTGTTAAAATAATACGAACATTAAGTACATGTAACAGATGAACGTGCAACTCAATTTTATTCACATTGTTCATAGCATTACACAAAAAAGTAAATAAACAAATCGATACATCCTTAATTAAAAGACACAATCGTAAAAAAAAATCTACTAGAGAAAATGGGTCGATCGGGGACATGAAGCTGCATTGTGACCCGGTTGGCAACAGACACTGCATCTACGTGGGGCATCAGGACAGCAGCGATCCATTTCGTTAAAAATTCGTGACGTTCTTTGTCGGCCCCTTGTCCTTTCTCTCAGACGTGTAGCATCGTATGCTATTGCAAAATCAGGAAGCGCCCAATACACCTGATGTCTAATAGGGTGAAACTGGCCTGTTCATGTTTGAAAATACGTGGAATTTGTGTAGACAGGGTCAATTAATTCAGTTGGTCTAATACTCGCCTTTCGACATGCGGCCATAACATGGGAACATGAGAATCTTAAAGATTGGTATTTACCGCACGTGCATGTGTGCTGATTAAAATTTACCGTTTGGGCATTTCCACCTCTGCCATGATGAATTCTTGTAACCACTCCATATTCGCCCGTGACGCTATTGTACTGCGTTACTGAGTGCCGCCATGCCTTCTCTTCGTTTACGGAGTATTTATCCCACTGATGCTTAGGGAATGGAAAAGTAGGATTCGATGCGATTTTTCGTTTTCTTTCCCACAATGACACACTTTGGTTGAATGTGTATTCAACGCATGCCTTGATCGGTAATAATCTGGCACTCCGTAAAATTTTGTTGAAACACTCGGCAACATTTGTTGACGTGTGTCCCCACCTATATCCCTCGTCTTTGTAAAGTGCCCATTGATGTGGTTGAACGGATTCACCTGTCAACCATCGATGCGCCTCCTCACTGATAACTTGAATTTGCTACATGAATTCATTGTATTTTCGTTCTTGTCGGGCAGATCCAGCTGCCCACACAAGATCTTTCAATCTGAAAAAATATGTATAATTCGATCAAAAGTTGAATATGAAGTACCAATATTATAACATCAACCTGAAGTTAAAATATACACTTTATAATTATCTTACCGCTGATTTTTAAATTTTTTTGTGAAGTTAGCTTGGACGTGGACCAAGCAGAATTTGTGGACTGCATTGTTATCCGGCCAATTATGCATGGCGTTAATAATGCCCTTGTGTCGGTTAGAGATGATGCAAATTTTTGAGACATTTCCAAAAATGTACTGTCGCAACTGCTGCATAAACCATTCCCAACTTCGATTTGTTTCTTCATCCACAAGGGCAAAAGCTAGTGGGAAAAGTCGATTGTCTGCATCGAACCCAACGGCAACAAGAAGTTTGGATTTATATGGCCCCTTCATAAATGTCCCATCTACACAAACAACAGGTTTTAAGAACCTGAATGCTTCGATCGCAGGTCCGAAAGCCCAAAACACGTAATCAAAAATGAAGCACTGCGATGTACTATGTGGATAGTGTAGCCAAGAGACTACCGTGCCGGGGTTAGTCGTTACTAACTCTTGCATGAATACAGGTAATTGCGCTATAGAAGTAGGCCAATCACCGTAGACTATGTCAATGCACCTTCGTCTTGCAAACCATGCTTTTTTGTACGTGATATCACAGCTGAACTTCTACTTAACTGCTGTTTGTATTTCTTTGACCGAGAACAATGGACCATTACTTATATGGCTCACAATGTACTCGGCAATTATGTGAGAGCTCAATTGTTGGTGATCGTTCGAGTTCGACACGCGAACACAACTATGTACCTTCTGTAAAGTCACAATCATCCACTGTTGATATGTACTCCGAAGTGTGGCTCTCAGTTTAAAATTGCATGGAGTGGCGGGAGTTCAATGTCTACAAATGACATACCACGTTCGTGGACTACTTTCTTTAACTCTGTACTCCCTGTTGTTCTTGACGGACCATAATTTAACAGCTCGCTCAACATCGTCTTTTGTCTTGAACAGTTGTCCCAACTCCAATTCTTGTATCTGTTCATTTCACACATTGAGACGCATGTGATTTCCGCGATCCATGGGATCAAATGCCATCATTGCTTCGACACCTTCAATATCTCGAAGCGACCCCATGGCTTCAGACACACCGCCTGTGTAAGGAACGCTAGGACCTGCCTCGTCCATATGTGTTGCTTGATTCCCCGAATCCTCATGCTCGGAATCATCACTCTCTGGTTCTGGTTCGAAATCTGCTTCATCCTCTATGCCAAGTTCATCACCCGTGGACGCACCCGTACAATACTCGCCTGCTAAAGCACCAGTATAATATTCACCTGCTGAAATACCCGTGTAATATTCACCTGTTGCCATATTATATTCTGCATCAGATGTGAAATGACCCGGTGATTGTGCCAAAGTATCATCAAGCATCCGACTTGTAGACACCAAATTTTGACACACCTTTTGTAAAAAAATATGTGTGTCACTTTTATTTTAGGGGCCATTTTCTTATTTTTGGAGGTCGAGTACGATTTTCGCGTATTATATCTAATTTATTGTACTAGGGGCAAAATGGTAATTTCACCATGTAAATATTAGTTTATTTTATTTTACTTCCTAAATACATGATTTTAGTATTTTTATCATTATTTATGATTTTAATGATTTTTAGGAGTCATTTATTATTTATTTAAAATTTTAATATTTTTTAATTCAATGGCACGTTTTCCAATGCACTATTTTTATGATAATTTTCAAGTGAAAAATTTTATATTTGCATTTTTGTATATTCATAAATTTTCTGAAAAATCTCATAATTTTTAGAGGTCATTTAGTATTTATTTATTTTTTGTCTTTTTATTAAGGGCACGTTTCCCAATGCATTTTTATGAGAATTTTTCAAGTAAAAAAAAAAAAGATTTTTTGTTATGCATGTTTCATATGTTCATGAATTTCTTGTATAAATTTCATGATTTTTAAAAATTGTTTAGTATTTATTTTAATATTTTATTATTATTATTATTATTATTATTATTATTATTATTAGTTGTTATTATTATTATATTTTTTATTAATCACATATTTTTAATGTTATGTTAATTTTTAAATTTTTGCAGTAAATTTTTATTTACTCATTTTCATAACTCTAAAATTTTAGTATTTTTTTTTCTTCTTATTGATTTTAAGAAATACAAATATTTTTTATTTTTTATTTACTTTATTTTATTTCATGTTTCTTCTTTTCTTTTCTCCTTTATTTCCATTACAATTAAAAAAAAAAAAAAAAGAGAGAGAGAAAGAGCAGGCTGCGTTTGCAGCCTGCTGCTACTGTAGCCATCAAAACTTCATGGCTAAATTTCAGCAGATTTACAGGGATTTTGGGTGGATTTTCTTTCTTCCCTACCCACTTCACCATCATCACACTGATTTTTTTTCCTCTCTTCACATCATACACGACAGGCACATCCCACTCATTCCTGCATTCTTCACACACGCAACTCACCTCCAATCACTCCCTCTGCTTCTCCCCACTTCACAGATACACAGACTTGCACACACAAGCTCTTCATCCCTCTCGTTCCCCTTCCCCTTCACACATTACACACACACTCACACCTGCACATTTTCACTCCCCTGCACACACCAGTTCACTCACACACACAGCACACACAATTCATTGCAATACACACACCAGTTCACTCACACACACAACACAAAAACACACCTGCAGAAGCACGCACTTCCCTCACTTCTTTGGCATACACAGACCTACACTCACACTTTCACTCACCGACTAGCACAAACACACTGACCGTTCTTCCCTCTCTCTCTCAGTCTCCTTCTCCCTCTGCCCCTCCCTCACAACCAGACACACACCTTAAACACACAATTCAATCCCATTCTTTTTTTTTTTTCTCTGCATCTCACTCACAGAAACACACACTTCACACGCATACACTCTCCTGCACATTCATCCCACAAAGCATCACACAACACACACGATTGCATACACCCTACACAATTCTCACAACACACATTCACACACAGGCACGAATTTTGTCTTCCTGCAATTTCATCAGAAAACATACACAGACACTAATTCACACACCTTTTCCCTGCACTTGCACTTTTCTTCTTCACAGCACACACACACAACACACACTTGCATCACACCTGCAAAAAAACACATAAGCATAAACACACAAGTTTCACGCCAGAGACACACAAACACACACAATACACACGACCTACAAAAACACAAACACACAAACGCACACACACACCTGCAAGAAGAGAAAGTCGAAAAAAAAATCAACAAACAACAAACAACAACAACAGCAACAACAATATCACCACCACTGCCAGGTAAATTTCCTACTTTTACTTTTCAGAATTTTTTGTTTTTATTTTCTGTTTTGTTTTGTATAAAAAAAAAAAAGGAAACTGAAAAACGTCCGGCCGAGAGAGAGAGACCTGTGAGAGAGAGAGAAATGACGGCGAAAAAAAAAAAAAAAAGAAAAGGAAAAAAGGGGGAGAGCAGATCGGGGGGAGGGGAAAAGAAAAGAAGAAGAAGAAAAGGGAAGAAGAGAAGAAAGGAGGGGAAAAGAAAAGAAGAAGAAGAAAAGGGAAGAAGAGAAGAAAGGAGGAAGAAGAAGAAAGGAAGAAGAGAAGAAAGGAGGAAGGAGAGAAGATCAGAAGGGAATCGAGGGGGAAGCAGAAGGGAATCGGGGAAGAAGAAGAGAGAAAAAGAAAAGAGGGAAAAGAAAGAAAAGGAAAGAAGAAAAGAGAGAAAAGAAAAAGAGAGAAAAGAAAAAAGAGAGAGAAAAAGGAAAGAGAAAAATAAATAAAAAAAAAAAAGCATCAGCCGAAAAAAAAAAAAAAATTATATGTTTTGGTGAAACTACGTCGTTTTGACGTAGTTTCACTCAAAACTACGTCGTTTTGATTAGTTTAGTTTTTTAATTTATTTTTAATTAATAATAGTTATTTATTTTATAGTCCTTATATTTTCATTAATGCTACTGTAGCCCTAGAAATTTCTGATTTATGCATTTAAGTTTCTGTTTATTGTAGATTGACCCCCATAATTTTATTTTCTTTTCAATTAGGTCCTAATTAATTGCATTTAGGTCCCTCGACTTTTATATAATTATGATTTTGGCCCCTATGTTTTTAATTTTTCATTTTGACCCCTATATTTTTCGGTAATTACATTCTGACCCCTAGATTTTGCTGGAATTGCATTTTTACCCTCTGATATTTATGAAAATTGCAATTTTGCCTCCCAAGCTTGCTGTTATTATATTTTAGGCTTTAAATGTTGCTGAAAATTATATTTTGGCCCTTATACATTGCTGGAAATTCTATTTTTGCCTTAGAATACTTGCTGGAATTTCACTTTTATCCCCCCAACCTTGCTGGAATTTTATTTGAGTTATTACACTTGCTGGAATTTTATTTTTAGCCCCTTATTGTTGCTGGAATTTATATTTTGGTCCTTTATGTTGCTGGAATTTGTTTTAAGACCTCCATTGATTGTTAGAATTATATTTTAGTCTCTTATTTGTTGCTGGAATTGGTATTTTAATACTTGTAGTTGCTGGAATTTTCACTTTTGGCCCTTTTATATAGCTGAAAATTATAATTTGACCCTAGACATTGCTGTAAATTAGGTATTATTTAATGACCTTGCTGAAATTATATTCTTGGACTTAAGTATTGCTGGAATTTTTATTTTTTTGGGCATTATATTTGCCTAAAATTACATTTTAGCTTTTAAATTTGTCGTAAACTATGTCATTACCTTAATTAGGGTTTAAAATTATAATTTTACTCTCTTGTTTGTTGAAAATTACATTTTTCACTTTAGAATATTGCTTAAATTTTCATTTTAATCCAAATCTTATAATATTTTATTTTTTGCAAAAAAAAAAAATTAAAATTAGTTAAGTCCTCAAAGCTTTAAATTATTTCTTTTCACATTTTCTTTATTTTATTTTATTAAACTTATAATTGATGTTCTAAAATTGGGTCTTGTTAGTCTAATTAATGTTCAAATTAGTTCCTTTATTTTTGTTTTAGTTATTTTAATAATTCTTATTTGGGGTGTTAAAGGTTTAAGTATGTATTATTGCATTTTATCTTCTATTATTATTACTTCTTTATTTTTTTGTTGTTTTTCTTTAGTTATTTATTTACTTATTTATTTTTACTTAAACAATTTTCATTTTTTTCTTCCTAAATAATTAATTATTATTATTATCATTATTTTCTTTCTTTTACTTTGTTATTATTGCTATGATTGTGTGAATTATCGTAGTATGTTCATATTGGTCGGTAGGAAATTATCCAATTAGTAGTTTATTTATTTAAATAGTGGTATTTCTGACATGTTTGTTCATTTTAGTAGCAACTTGTACCGGGTCTTCGAATAGGAGGTACCTCTATTACCTTTTTATTATTCTTTATGTGCTCTTACGTGCTCCTATGTGTTTTTTCTATGTGTTTTTATGTATCTTTGTATTTATAATTTTATCCATGTGTGAGTGTTTATTTATTTATGTCGTATTATTTATTCGAATTTAATTTTTGATTATTCAAAAATGTAATAGATAGGTAATATTCTATTTAGTAAAAAAATTTTGTATTTAGATAGTTAATATAATAGATAGTTTATGTGTTATCTATTTAACAAAAATCTTATGTACTTTAGATAGAAAATGTAATAGATAGGTTAGATAGGATGTCTTTTATTCTCTTTCCATTTTTTAGATTGTAATTAGGTTATTCTCCGGTGTAATAGTTAGGGCTTTGTGTGCTATGTGTGCTATGTGTTTATGTGTTTTATTCGCTTTCTTTAGGATTTTGCATCTAGAATATCATGCATGTGTGCTACGTGCTCCTATATGCTATTATTTACTTTTGGTGATTATTGCTTTAATACATGCTTTGTTTATTTACTTACTTTAATTATATATGTGTATCGTCGCCACACTAGTCCAAAGCTAGTTGTGGTTAATTTCGTTTTCTTCGCTAGTCCAACGCTAGCGGAGAACTTATAGAAAATAGGCTAGTCCAATGCTAAGCCTTTAGGTCATTTTAGCATTAGGAACATTTTCGTGTGTTCACTTCATGCTATTTCACACACATTTTTGTTTTAGGCATTTTTCCATTTTGAATGATTTTTATATATATACTCTATCATTTATTATCTATTTTTAAAATACATGTTTGGTGCATAACTTTTAAATTCCACTGCACATAGAATTTAGGTCATTTGCGTGATTTCGACTAAGAAATAGTCATCTACTCACGTGGGAAGCGATGGCGTACATGTCGCTCCCCCCTCCGTGAGTAGAAACAGCTAGTCACGAGTCCATTAGTCCCTCGTACCCGTTATGTTTGCATCACCCACTTTCTTTGTTCACGTACTATCTATACTACTATTTTCCTTTTCTTTTTGCATTCCATTTTTGCATCTACACTCGTGACTCCATCGAGGTCTACATTCGGGTTTCGCAATTAATGCGATAATTCCGACCAAACCTCAACGGAACATTTTGTCCCTTAACGATATTCATTTTAGGACCAGATTTGCATTCATATAGTTGCATCCAAATGCGATAAAATTTTAGAGTTATATTAGGAAAATTTAGACTAAACCTTGCAACTAGTTTCGGCTAGGTTGAAAGGGTGCCTTAGGCGCGAGCCTTTGCCTTCCCTTTCTTCAACTGTGACTCCCGAACCTTTTTCTCTTGTTTTTTAAAGACCTGGAGTCGTCTAAAAGGGTTTTCTTGTTTTTCCTTATTTTTTCCAAAAATCATTTCTTTAAATAAATCATTTTTTATTTTTTATAAAATATTTTCGAGTGACTTGGTACACCAAAACTCAATACCAAGTGGCGACTCCTTTTTCACTAAAAAACCCTTTTTAGACTCTATTTTTTCGGGCCAAAAAAAAAAAAAACCGTCGCATTTCCAAAAGTCCCGTTTTAGGCCCTTTTCATTTGCTTTCAAAAATAAAGTATTTCACGTCTTTTGTACAATATTTTCTAAAAATCATTTTACAAATACCTATCCTCTTTTCCCAACAAATAAACACAACAATGCATTTTAAATTTTTTTTTTCCAACTAACACATTCACCACACTTATTATCATTTTATCAGTTTTTTTCCTTTTTCGAAAAATGGGGCGCGACACGACTACTGCTAGGTCGATCCACATGTCTACCCCCACGACGGCGTCTACGAGGAGGTGGGTTAGGAGGCAACGATATTGCTTCATAGTCATTAAATGGGTTACCCGAGCCGTATAGGTTGGCATTAATTTGGTTTTCTTCTACCTCGACATATATTTCGCATGGAGTTTGAGGCGACACCATCTGCTTCATATAATATAAGTTATCGACATCGTCATCGTCCGTTATCAGTACACCCGTATAACTATACCCTCCAATATGATTTCGTAGCAGAAGATTTATCTTACCAACTTCGCTAGGGTCCCTTTGCATTGCGTTGTATACTTTTTGAACCAATTCGTTAAACCTTACATGCTCCCTGATTATTATCATTTTATTGCACCTCGGAGGATCGTAGGCCAATGATCCCCCATTGTCAACAATTTTTCCTCCCCAGTATAGTTGAATAATCAGACCGTTGTTCATTTGACAAAACTTGTCTAATACTCATAAACAAAAATAAAAATATTTATAGTTAATATAATATTAATCCATCCATAAGCTACTCATTAAAATATTTAAATCACAAAATCTAAAATTAAAATGCTTATTTTGCCTATTTATTTCAAATAATACAAATCATAAAGGCTAGTGCATAAGAATATTCATGTAAAATAAACATTTTAACATAAGAATTTTGACATAATAAAGGATAGTGCATATTTTTTACATAATACAATTTTTTAACATAATTAATAATTGGTGGAACTAAAATACACATTTTACAATTATACCCTATAGTCAAAAATACGCATATCAATAAGTATCCATGTTAAAATATATGTATAATGCATATTTTTAAATATCTGACTATAACCTAATGCATGTTTAATATTAGGCTTAATCTTAACATAGTATAACCACAATAACACAACTAACATAATATGAAGATAATATATTTACTTAAACTCATTATAAAATTTTAACAGTGTATTGTTACTTAAACTTTGTAAAATTTTACTTCAATTCATTGTAATATTATTTTGACATTATAATAAACTCATCGTAAAATTTTAACATAATCCACTAATTTATTATACGTAATAGTCAAAAAATTGCATATCAATAATTATCCGTGTTAAAATCTATATTTTCGCATTACTATATAAACCCTTAATCTTGAGTAAACTATAATAATTTTAACAACATATAAAATTTTAATATAATAAGTTAACTATTATGTATAATGCATTTTTTCAATATCTCACTATAACCTAAAAAAATAAATATTTTAACGTAATCATATTTTGTACTTAAAGTTAAAAGGCAATTTAACAAGTTAACATAATCACTAATTGTCAATCATAATAATCTAAATGTTCACATAACTATTTATCCAACTGAAATTATTAATTTCAACATTATTTTATAGACTTAATCCTAACATAATATAACCGAAATAATAAAAATAAAATAACTTTTACATAATAACCCTAAACGTATTAATAAATGCCCTTACACATTTTAACATAATGATTAGATTATTATCTATAATAATCTAAATTTATTAATAGGATCAAATTATCGAGTTTCCAGCAGCTTAATAGGAGTAAATGAAAATTACAGCCACCTAATGGGACTAAATGAAAATTTCACCTAGCTAATGGCCTTAAATGAATATTCCAACCACCAAATGCTTGAAAACAAAATTCCAATAATAATATAAGTACCAATAGATGAAATTACAGTAACAATAACAACGACATAAATTCTTAAATTCACAAATCACAATTTATTAACATCTACCAAAATTATTAAACCTAACTATACTTATAAAATATTTATATTGGTTTTAGGAATACCAACCTTCAATGCCAAATTCCTACTGAATGTGAGAATTTCTAGCCTCTCCAACCCTCTTTTCTACTGCAACTCACAACTTTCTGCAGCTTCCAACAACCTGCAAGATTAAACATTATAGTTAGAGACGAGAATTTATTTTATTTGTTTGTAATTCAATGCCAAAAAAAGACTTTAATAATTAAATTTAAAATTGAAATTATTCTTATTAAAATTAAATTGATTATACTCTTTAATTAATTTTAAAATTTTTATAATTATTACCAATATAATTAAGAATATGAAAAATTAATAACGAAACTAAACCATACAAATGCTAAAATATTCATATTCCAAAACCTTGAAATTAGAATTGAAAAATTCATATTCTATAACCCTAAAACAAAAACTAAAAAGAAAAATTCCCAATTTTCTGAAATTAGAACTAAAAAAGTCATATTCTAAAACCCTAAAAATAAAACTGAAAAAATCATACTTCAAAACTTTAAATAATTTTTGAAACCACGAAAATTTTGTTTCGAAAAAAAAATTTGAATACAATTTGTGTTCACACTTTGAAAATTCGAACACAAATTTGTGTCAGATAAATTTCTTTTAGGGCTTTGCAGGTTTTTTGTTTCTAGGGTTTTTTGTTTTTGTTTAACGATTTTTATTTTAGGATTCTAGATTTATGATACAGGGTTAATAAGCAATTTGTAATTTTTAACAATTAGAATTAGGATATAGGATTTGTATTTTAATTATTACTTACAACTTAATATGCAATTTGTAATTTTTACTTCCATAATTCCTACTTTTAAAATATTTCTCCACTTTTCCTTTTTAAATCTTTTTCTACTTATTTCCATAACTATTTCTAAGTACAAAATATTGTCAATAATTCTCCACTTTGCATAATTTATCCAAATACCAACTAAGAATAAAAAATGCAACATAAAAAAATCTTTTAAATATTTTAACATAACATATTTGTTAAACCAAAACTACACAAAATTTTCAACAATTTTAAATTTAACATATATCTTATTTAAGGGTAGTTGGATTTTAGCATTAACGTCTTTAGGAATTCGAGGGCAAATTCCCTAAGGATCGGAGTGCAAAAAAATAATTTTTTGTTAAATGTTGTTGCCACCAACTACATCACTTACTCAATTTTGTTTCTTTTTACTCAATTTAAATAAATTTTTTCATGCTTTATTCACTTTATCAAATCAAATCAATAAAAAATAATTTTCTACTCTTAAAAAACTTTTAAATTTTTATAAAAAGTTTAAAAATTTTAAAATTTATGTTTTCTTTTATGTAAAATAATAAAATTTTTCAATTTTTAACTTTTTATAAAATTCTTTTAAAAGCTGTCGCTTATATAATTTTTAAAATTTTTGCTTAATTCAATTATACATTTAGAAAACTTTTTATACAAATTTTTAAACCTTGACACAATTTTTAAAAACCTTTTTCTAAAAATTGTAATTTAATTTTTTTGCACTCTAGTCCTCAGGGACTAGAGTGAAAATTTTAAAACAAAACAAAAAAGCAACAGTGTTGCCGTCAACCTCCTTGACGGCAACACTGTAATTTGTTTTGTTTTAAAATTTGCACTCTAGTCCCTAAGGACTAGAGTGCAAAATTGAAACTATTTTTTTTTTTTTGTTGCTGTCGAGTTCATTAACAACACCTTGCATATTTATAAAAAAAAAAAATTCTGATGTCACTCCCAAGAAACTTGTCCGCAACCCTTAACTCAAAAAACTACTTTCTATGCTAATAACGACTGTAATTTTGTTACTAATATACATTTAAAATTTCTTTTAATTAACTTTTCTTCAAATATTATAATAAATACAACAAAAAACAGCAAATAAGATCAAATTAATAGCAATTGGTAGCCTTTCAACAAAAATAAAAAACTGCAACAATCAATTAAATACAATTAAAAAAGCAACATATATTATGATGTATAAATAAAAAAGTCAACATATTTTATGGCATATAACTAAAAACAGCAACATTCACATTATAATATATGAACAAAAACAATAACATATACTAAATTACATAAACATAAACATAAACATCAACATCAACATAAAAAAAATAAAATAAAGTACAAACTAACCTAAATAAGAGAATCACTGCAAACTGAGCCTAAAATTGGACTGTGTAGCAACAACGCTCAACTGGACTGGAAGAGCCTTTTGCTTGAGCTCAACATGGCCAAAAGACAAAAGAAATTGTTCTGGAGTTTGAAGAAAGGGAGTAGGGGCGGAACTGATGAAGTTTGAAGAGGGTGAGTATGAATGACATTCGGCCATTTTGTTCAACAAATTTATAAAGAATCACCAACCAAACCAACCAATTATTCAGCATTCACGGGTCTGAAAAATTTTGCAGACAAAGGCTGTTAGCACTATTTTGCAGTCAAAGGCTGTCAAAGCCTTTCAAAGCCTGCAAAGGTAAAGCTAACCGGCTATGCACATGCAGCTAGCCTCCAATTCAATTTTGGACACTATTGGCGCTAGGCTTTTTGGACAATTGTGCAATTTGGATTTGGTGTGAGAGTCACCGCACTTGGTGTGTGCGGTGACTATCACACCAAAATCAAATTGCACAATCGGTCCCTCAAGCAAAAAAAAAAAAAAAAAGGAGTGAAATGCAATTTTTTGGTGTATGTGACAGTCACCGCACGTTGGTGGTGCGGTGACTGTCACACACACCAAAAATTGCATTTCACTCCTTTTTTTTTTTTTTTTTGATTGGCCGATTGTGCAGTGTGAGAGTCACCGCACACAGCAAGTGCGGTGACTCTCACACCAAATCCAAATTGCACAATCGGCCCCTCAAGCAAAAAAAAAAAGGAGTGAAATGCAATTTTTGGTGTGTGTGACAGTCACCGCACCACCAACGTGCGGTGACTGTCACATACACCAAAAAAAAAAAAAAACCAGCAATTAAAAAAAAATTGGGGATAGAGAGTCACCGCACAAATTGCACAAATACCCCCAAAGACGCCCCACCTATTAAAAAAAAAAAATTTCGGATGGGACAGTCACCGCACAAATCTTGTGCGGTGACTCTCACAATTGCTAAAAATTGCACAAAAAGCCCTCCTGACACACTCTGCCACGTGAATAAAAAAAAAAAAATTTAATCAGTCGCCGCACAAGGTGTGTGCAGCGACGTTAATATGGGAACCAAAAAAAAAAAAGACCCCAAAATGGGGACTTTTTTTTTATTTAACAATATTTAGAGAAATTTGCCAACAATCTTATAGTATACATTACAAAGACTAATAGGGCGGAAGTAAGAAATCTGAGTAGGGTTGTTTATTTTAGGAATAAGGACAACCTTGGTTGCATTTATAGTTTGGAGAGATATATTATTGTTCAAACACTGCAATGCCAAATCTGTAATCGAACTTCCCACTATATCCCAGTATTCTTGATAAAAACCCACTGGAAAGCCATCTAGACCCGGAGATTTCCATTTACCCATCTTGAAAACAGCTTTCTTGACCTCCTCTGGAGTAAAATTTTTATTCAAATCTATTTGCTGCATACTTGTTAACTTGACATCAAGATGTTGTAGAAACATTTCCCGACCAGCTATAAAATTTGAATCGACCTCACATGAATGAGTATTTGTATATAACTCATTAAAATAGTTCCCCGCATAAGATAAGATATGTTCTAGATCAGTAAGCCATTCACCATCTTCCGTTTGTAACTGTGAGATGTAATTTGAAGCTTGATTCCTGGAGGCCCAGGAATGAAAAAATTTTGTATTGGAATCTCCTTTCTGAATCTAAGCAATTTTAGATCGTTGTCTCCAATAATCCTCTTGGCATTGAAGTAGAAAATCCAAGTGATGCCTTAATATAGATTCCGATTCATGAAACTTTGGAAGATACATAGATTGTTGCAAGATCCCCAAGTGCTTACCAATATTTGCAATTTTCCGTTCAATATTCCCATAAACTCGTTGGTTCCAATTGTGTAAATGAGCCATTAAAATGTGTAAAAAATCAACAACATTATTTAAGTCCAAATTTCTTGATGGAGAAGACTTCCATACCTTTGCAATTATATCTGCACAAGCCAGATCTGAAGCCCAATAAGATTTAAATTTACGAGACTTCTCCTCTTTTGGGAAAGTAAAAATTATATCCACCAGCATAGGCCTATGGTCTGATCGCATAATGGGAAGATTCCTCATCCTTGATTTTGGAAAATGCTGTAACCACAATTGATTTGCAAACGCTCTATCCAGTCTTTCAAAAGTTGCATGGTAAACCAATTTCCTAAATGCTCCAACTCTGTGAGGCCTGAGTTCTTGATTATGGAATGGAAGTATTCTGAACCTGGATTAGAATCGATTTGTTAGAAAATTTATCATTTGGGAAAATTGTTTGATTGAAGTCTCCCGCTAGTAATGGTGGCATGGGATGAAGTGTAACGTTTGTTGCAATGGAATCCCAAACATCTGATCTATGTTTCAGCACAGGATGACCATAAACCAAAAACAAATACCAAGAGAAATCATTCTTCTCTGTTACTTGAAGACAAAAGAAATTTTGGGACTTGCTTAGTACAGAGATGGACACAAAATTTGACCAAGCAACACATAAACCCCCAGCCAGACCTACAGGGTCTACTAAATCCCGAGATATAAAAGGCGTAGATTGAAGCCATTTTATCGTTTTGGCATTGGAACATTTAGTTTCCATCAAAAATAATCCCTCAAGTTTTATAGTATTATTTTAGTGTCACAAAAAAAAATGTTTTTGAATTCTCATGGTTGTTGACATACAGTAGATTGAGTTGATTTATCACATTTTACGCCTTTCTGATTGAGGCTTGAAAAGTTTTGTACAGAATATTGACTGAACTTGTATAATCCAAACGTGAACTTTTTGAACTGCATTTTATTCTTATTGTCTGGGGATTTGACAAATATTTCCACCTAGAAGTTTTAGGTAAACTGGAAAAAGAAAAAGAAAAACATACACCTTGAATGGAACATTTTCAACCACATAAGGCTACTAGATGACTCGTTATAATTACACGTTTTGTTCCACCAAAAAGACATAATTCCGTATTTTGTTGATGCAATTTTGTTCCGATGCATGTTTTTGTTTGAGGTCCATGAAATTGTACATACCCCCTCTTTTCTCTTGAATTTGATTAATGAAAGAACAATATCCCATAAAGAATTTGATTACCATATGCCATAGAAATGGAAGAATATAAAGTTTGTGGTCGACTACAACAGAAACATCAATCCTATTGATTAGGAGTGTAAATAAATATACAGGTTGACATGACGGGAAAAGTGTGTCAATGTTGTAGTGCTCTAATTATTGGAACTGAATGAACTCGCGGAGCTTGGCCCATGATATTTGAGAAGATTTAGCCTCAAATTTATTTAAGAAAGAGTGAAAAAACATTTGGCATCAACAAACGATTTAGATCACTCTCGATGCTTAATAACTTACATTTTGTATCTCAAATAATTATAACAAATGGTCAAACTTATAAGAATCGGTTGCAATATAAAATATTTCCAATTTTCTCAAGTGTCCAATTAATTATCAGCTCTACAACTCCGACTAAAAGAATCATAAAACAACAGATTGCATGACTAAATTAACAAAGTGCATAATGCTCGCCATCTGAAATCTGTCTCCAGCACCTATGCAATCTTAGTACTCTGCAAGATACGAAAGACATTTACAGCACAAAGCAAGTATAAAAATACTTTCCAATAAGAATGCAGATGCAGAATAACAAGCATAATCTGTCCACGCGCGCACGCACACGCCATGTATGTATGCATATCTGCTGTTGAAATCAAAGAGCAGTGCAAAAAAACAATTTACTAGTTCAACACATCCTTTCGCAACATCAGTTAGTGAAATTATAGGATAAAGTTTTGGTAAATTGAGCATTTTCCTAGAGTGAAAAATTCTACACTAACAACATTGTTCTTCACACCAATAATGCTGACACAAATTGCAAACCTTTGTGGAAACTAGAGAACCAATCAACCATGGCCCAAACCCATTTGCAAAATTGAAATTTACACCTTCGCATAAAAGATTTATCACAATCTACTTCCATCATAAAGCATACTTCATATTGTTCTGTGTTTAGAAAAGAAAGTACTAGTGTAAGTTATGTTCGAAGTCATTTTTTGCATTTACATTTTTGGTTACGAATCACAAAGATGGATTGTTCTAGGATGTCTCACCATTCACCCCAATGACACTCCTCTCACGATTATGAGCTTTTATTTACTACTGCAGTGAATGCAACCAAAGATTTTGATACTATTGTTTCTAGACAAAGACCACCTAGCCTTCAAACTAGATACTGCAAACCTAATGGATAAATACTACAATTCTGGCCTACTCCTGAGCGCAAGTTCCTTTGACGATCACTATTGGCAAGTTCCTCTTACTGGAACCTTAAAAACAGTCCTAAACGCATCTTGCAAGTGTGCCGTAGTGAACATCATTTCTCTCACCCTGTTGAACCAAGTCTTTTTTATGGCAAGAAACTAGATCATTTACCAGGCAAAAACAAGGGACAGGTCTAGCTTCCCATAAAAATAATAATTCGAATTCTTCTAAAAAATTTTAACTGAATAAATTTTGCTAAGTTCTGCATTTCAGATTCCAATCTGGGAGATTCATCTAATTAAACTGGTGAAGACAAATGGAGTATCCAGGACAAATATAGGGAGCAAGGCTACCAAAGACAGAAGATGAATATTGCTCTGAATCAAATGCATGAGGTACAAGCCACTACAGGTTCTTTGGAGCGCTAATTGCACAACCTTCTCTCTACATTCACAAAAACTTGAATCCACTTGTCTAACCTGACATCCCCAAATGAATGAATTGCTTATTTATTAACATAAAAACTACGGAATCACAAAAAGCTACCCCATCCAGATCCCTTTCCCTCTTGTTCTTTAGTACATATGCGAGACCTCCAGATAGAGTCGAATAGGGAAAAAATATTCATATACCCAACCCCATATAGCAAGGGATGAAATTTTTCTTATTCAGCTGGGGCACCTAAATAAAACAGATCCTGAAGAAAGAAATTTGATTTACAAGAATTAGAAATTTCACAGTATCCTCATTTGCATTTGTCTATACAGTCAAGTAAAACATATCTGATCAAAGTAATACTGAAATCTCAGAAAGTTAAGGTTTAGGAAAACTTGGAAGCCAGCAACAAAAATTTAGGTTTGTAACGATTAAGAGTAGTTCCCAATGCAAGTTCATAAGCAGATATCTATTATGTTTTACCCTCAGCATTTGATGATGGTAAGGAAGCATATCATTGGAATTTGGTGTTAAATTATATGGGTACATTTAACACTTTGTCATGGCTAGATGATGGTGGAAAGCGCCCCAAATGCAACCCCCTTACAAAGGGTGGTGTTTTAGTTCTTGTTGTGAGAATTTTGTCAAGTTATAAAGAATATATTATCGTTAGGAAGGGTAATAAAGCAGACCTAGGTACAAGCACTTGTCATGTCCGGTATTAGTGGATGCTTATGTATATGGTTGTGTTGCATCAATGTTTGAGAAGCAAGGCAGCTCAACCCCACAAATCCAAACCAATCCCCATCCCCCCTTCCCCCTCCCCTCCCCCCCCCCCCCCCCCCCAAAAAAAAAAAAGAAAAAAGAGAGAGAGAGAGAGAGAGAGCAGCATGTAACCGGCTACGAGACTTGTCAAGCACCAACTCCGCAACTACAAAAATTCCTTGCTACTTGTTTTATAACTCCTTTTACAACCAAAATATTAAGTCATAAACAGGAATCCTACCCCCAAATATACAATATAAGAGCAAGGTAAAACATAATAGTCAGAAACTAAAAAAATGTATTCCTTGTGTAATTCCAAGGCTGCATTCAAAAGTCAATGTGTTTATAAGATTGAATACATTGCTCTAAATGAAGCTCAGGCCAGTGTTTACATTTTTATTCGCGTTCACATACAAACTACTATGAACTAATTATTCTCTATACCTAGCAATTTTCTTTGGAAGGACAGAAAACATGCTATTTGACAAGCAGCCATTATAAAGGCCATAAGATTCATTCAAGCCCTATTTATATGCAAAAGGTCTTCAAATTATGAACTCAATATTTCCATTATTCCACATCCAAGCCCCTATTTGTCAACAAAAGATTCTTCATTTCTTGAATTTTGCAAATCTGATGGCCTGCAATTAGGGCTGGACCACTTAAAGAAGCATCTGCATACAGAAGGAGCCTACGTTGATTTATAACCATCACAATATCATCATGACGTGGTAGGCGAGCTCCAATCAGCTCAATTTGCATTTAGCTGAGCGAAAGCTTAGATATAGTGAAATGCCAACTAAACCAACTGTGCATAAACTAGCACCCAAGTCTTGAGTTGATTGGAGCTCATCCACCACATCAACTAGTAATGAGGTGGTTATATATCAGCTAATACTTTGTTTCTACTTGCAGGAACCATATATATTAATTTTTGTTGCAAACTATAAATGCAACATAATATACAAGGTAAATTATAGAGTAGTTAGCACCCAGTTAGAACTACATACACGTAAGTATGCTACTTGCATGAGATGGTTCACATTGGAGAAATGCTCCCTCATTGTTGCCAAATGAGATGCCTACATGAGGTGCCGCCCTTACTCCCAGACATCAGCCATAATAGAAGTTTGTCATGTACCTAGAGTGCGGCAAATAGGCTGTATGTATTTGGGACTTTAAAAATATGAGCTCATGCCCATGTAGGCCCATATTTCCTATGAGTCCTACTTGAACAGTACTAATATGACTAGCCCATATTTGTCTAGCCCAGACACATGTATTATCATATGTCATTTATAAGTTAATGTGGCCACAAGGCACACAACACAACATTTACAGAAGCAACTATGTCAAGCATTTTTTCACCTTTAATTTCTTCCTCTCTTTTTATTACTCAACCACTTCTGCAATTGCTTTGTCAAACGTTACACCAAAACAGTTTAGAGAAAAAGTTCTTCCAAAGACAGAATCTATAACAAATGAATTATTCAATAGTTGTGATAATCTGCATCTAAAATGTATTAGTACTTTTTCTTTCCTGTTAATGGATTAAAAAGTGAAGGAATGAAATAGTAACACCCCAGCCCTTCTCTTAGCTTCAATACATCCAATGCCTGATTTAGATATTATATTGCTAATTAAAATCAATGGTCGTGTCTATTTGACATACAATGTCCATAAATATTTGCTTGTTTTCTGGCTAAATGGAGGTTGGATTTGAGTTCTTGAGGAGGAGACAGAGGTTTTAGTTCCAATAACTTGGGGTTTAGCATGATCTATGTTACTCAGACTCAGGTGCTGCAGTATATCGGACACGAGGACAAATGAAGAGTCTAACACATGTATGGCAAGACAAAGTGATATGAATACAATTAAAATATGCCACACACACCCACACCCACACCTGTGTTGACACGACATGACACAGATATGGTAGGGGTGAGAGAACAGTACGAGTAACATAGAGCATCATAGAGCATGATTGGTGAAGCCTCCACATATGCTGCCGAATTGAGAAATTTTGTTTGGCTTTATTGGATCCTCTTAAAGATTTGACTGCTCTATGAAAAAGGATCTTGTGAGTGTTGCAATGGCTGGGGAAGCAGTTCAGGTTTAGGGGAAAGAAGGAAGAGGAAGAATGGGGGAGATAAGGGAAAGAGGAAAACAAGGGAGAAAGGTAAAGGAAGAAAAGAGAGGAAGGAAGGGACGGGGGGAATGAGATTGATAAAGGCCAGATTTACCCAGGATTTTCATGTCCCTCCCAATTTTAACCCATATTTTAATTCACCAAAGCCCATCCTGCCCAAATTACGCATGGGTATGGATGGGAGATGGGATGGGGTTCTAACTGCCTGGTCAAACTGAGAGCAAAACTACAGCAAAACACCTTCATATTGTCTCCCTCATTTTTTATTACTCTTTCCAAAACCATCCATCTTGAAAATGCATCAAATAAAACCAACCCATTCAGCTATTAAAGAGTCTATTATTTAATCATGTTTCCATTAAAAGAAGAGTTACACAATTTGACAAATATTTTATAAATTACAGGAATATTCATATTTCTATTTTTTATCTCATTGAACTTTTCAGCAACACTTGGCGTCCAAAACTAACATGCAACAAAACAGCATTGCACCCATGACAACAGAACAAACCTTGATACCTCAAAAACCCATCATCTGTTAATCCCAAAACAAGAAGAGAACAATGATATTCATTAAAGAATAAAGTTAGTCAAAAGAAAGAACGAATAGCGAATAACTATGTTAACTTAGTGAATAATTAGCATTAAAAAAGAAAAGAAAATAAAAAGAAAAAAAATACCTTTCCTAAGGCATTGAAGGAGCTGCTTTTGTCGTGGGCAAAGAAGATGTAGATGATGAAATACTGGGAATGGTTTTTTGGTAAAGCTCCTTAACAACAGCAGCCAGTGCCTCAGGGTTGAGACCCATTTCACAAAGAGCAATGAGAACTGAAAGCGTGTGCCGATCCAGGCCGGTCTCAAGAATGTTCGACATGTGAAACACCAGGTCTAGAGAGTCCTGCGCAGTTCTTGCAGCCTCTGGATCCATCTAGAAAGTAGAATCACTACTGAATTTACTAGATTAAAATTGAACCAAAAAGAAAAGAAAAAGATCCTGCAAAATGAAGAGAATGTTGGAATCCAAAGATAGAATGTATCATCAAAAGATAAAGGAGTTTGTAAGGAAACATAAAAAAGTGAAGTCAATGCCTTTCTTCGAATTCATTTGTTCCCAAAAGTTATTTCATTTGCCTTATCCCTAGCAGATTGAGTAGTCATAAAACTAAACGTTTCTGCCTTGCTTTAAAGGATAAAACTATCTGAAAGAATGGACAAAAGGGGAAGGAAGAATAATAGGAACAAGCATCAAAATTTGTTAATTGGTCCTTTCAGGTTAAATTTAAACAAAGTCACTTGTCCTTTTTCTACATTTATAATTGATTTATAAGAGAAGTATGAGAGATTTTCTAGTAGGAAATATTTCTGCACATTATATCTGTCACATTTTTGTTAACTATATCCTCTTAGATTTCATTTATCGTTACGTTTGTCTCCCGCAATCTAGTATATGACAAAGTTAAAGAGAAGAGACATCATTCGCAGATTCAACAACTCTTGCTATTTCCTGATATACACATTGAAGACCATTAGGTCTAAATCATCTTAGTTTTGATGATTATCAAACATATGATGAAGCATATTAATGTGTTTATCAAATTATCTTTGCAATTGGAATGATTGTTGAAACGAAAAGGTAGAAAAGAACTGTAGGACAGTCATCTAGACGCAACAGTCGGACGTTTGGATCACTAGAAGAGCTTAAAATGAAAGCAAGCAGAGAGCATCCGAATGCACATCCGCACATCCGGATCAACAGAAACACTCAAAATGGGCCAAGTCAGAATGCATGCAGACGATGGTGAGGATGAGGCATGCGGATGTCTGGACCACACTTGCGGACATCCAAATCATGCAATTCTGTGTCTAACGACTAGTTTGTACAATTTTTCAACTTTGACCATTAAGTTCAAAATTTAGCTATTTTTCCACCCCTATAAATTCAATAACGTGCAAAATGATTAAGAACTTTTATCTACTTGAATTATTGTAATTTTAAAGAGATTTTTGAGGCAAAAATACTCTCCCTTGTGAGCCTTTGTATCTTCAAATAAGCTAATTGGATATTGTTCTAGTAGACCTTTTTCTTGGTTGGATTAGAGCTATTCAATTGTAACTTGGGTGACTTGAAGTAAGTGATTTTGTAAAACTTTTGGTTCAACTAAAGGGATTCAGTGTGCGTAAAAGTGATCCCTCAAAGTTGTATAATTAGTATTGCTTTACCAATTTGAAGAAGCTCACTAGTTGATTTTGAATTCCAAGTGAACCACCTGAGAGTGGATGAAAGCATCGAGTTTGGTGCCGAACCATCATAAATTGGTTGTGTTCTCCACCTTTTCTCTTTAATTTCCTTATTTTATTGCTTTATTGAGTTAATTCTTTACTTTGCATATTTGATCATTTGATTGCAAAGTACTTACATTTTGGGGTTGAAATTTGGTGATATTAGCACACTTGCCTTAGAATTTTTATACAACGTAATTCATACCCTCTTAGGTTGCATTGGGCCTTAACACAGATAATATGTGGGAGACCAATGCCACTTTCAATGCATTGGAATCCTTGTATCAGTTCCTACTAATCCAATTTCCTATTTAAATTCATTGCCAGATGAGATGAATCTTGACATTTGTTTGTCCTCCTAGTCTGTACATTAAATAATCTAGCACCCAAAATTAAGTCTTTAAAGCCTTTCTCTACGCCATATAATTAGCTTATGGGTGCTAATTACTAATCGGTCTCTGCAGTTACAGGCTAACTTCTAATTTCATCTATTCAAAGACTCCACAAAAGAATTCAAATTTCCAGCATTTTAATTAGTTATTACCGGTTCCACTAATATCCTCTTCCAGATTTCAGCAAATCATTATATAGTAAAGCTCCTATTTTACCGAGCTAGATTAGCAACCAGCTACAACCCACGATCTAGCCAGATTTGAGGACACCAAGTCTCAATTACAGCCAAAATAAAATAGAGGAAACACTTCGGTGTTAATGATCAAAGACAATACATACATGCTAGTTGCTAACTACTTTCAAATTACAGATTGCTGCTTCTAATGCTTCCTGAAAATGGTTTTTTTTTTTTTTTATTTTCAAAACTTTGAAGGAGGCTAAATGTGCTGAAAACCTCTACTTCTAACCAAGAACTTTACTTTGGTTATACAAAAGCAGAAAAAAAAATCCTAATTTTACCTTTCTAGAAACCTGTTATAATAGCTTTTCTTGAGATGAATCTTTCTTCTACCCATGATTTTACAAAAATAAGAAATCTTGAGATCATTCTACGCATATGAATCCCAAAAAGATTAAAATCAAATTGACAAAACAAGGTAATTAACAGGGAAACATTCTAATTGAGCAAGGAAAGCAACTAATATATCACCTTACAGTTTAGACCACATTTTCATTTCAAATCTGTAATGCCAAATCTGGATAAAAAATCAAGAAATTTAACAATTATACAGCAATCCAAATTACCCACCTACTAGATTAACTGTCAAGTTCTCAATGAGGTGGAGGGCTCAGCTTGTGGGGTTAGGGAATTGGCGGAACTGTTGAGATGGCTACAGAAGGTAGAAGAGAGGTTTTAAAAGAAGTGGTTTTTAGGGAAAAGAAATATTATACGACATAATTTCAGTAACCTCAAATTTTGTTGGGAGAGTCAGTTTATTGTAGCCATTGAATCACTTTTATGTCAGTGGCTTGGCCTTACAATATAAAGTTCATTCCAGAATAGTTCTGACATTTTATATTTATATGAGGGTTTATTATATTTACTTTTGAATCAACCTCTTAGTTCATTTCACTCATTTGAATTTAATTAATGGACATTTTACCACATTGATATATTTCATGAATTTTATACATGAAATATATTCAAAAGGGATAGTTATTAGACTGTGACATAAAATTATGTATATACGTTCAAAAGGGAATAGAAGAATGATATGCTGAATTGAGAAAAAAAATCGTCTGATGTGAAGTTTTTTCATTGGGATATCAAAGATTTAGATTTTTCTAATTAACATGACAAACTGAAACAACCAAATTCTAAAGGGTTAACTACACTTTAACCCTATAATATTGACTTTGTCGCACTTTGTCCCCTAAAAAAAATTATCATAACTTTGTTCCTTTGACTAAAAGGTAAATACAATGATCAGTTTGACCATTAGTCAATTGCACGAATGACTAAAATAATCTTGAATATTTAGTTGATAGAGTATTTTACCATTTAAGAGGAAAAAAGATTTTTTTTATTATTACCCATTTATTGGAGAAAAAAGTTACATGTCGTAAAATATAACTTAAAATAATATAAAATAATTAATTGCAATACTAACCAAAAAACTCATGTGGAAGAGAAAAGCCCCATAGAATGAATGGGAAAATGTTTAAATTATTGATATATTGATGGATTTGTATTGATAAAATGATAAGGAAGCAATGTTTTTTAAGCCCAAGGTGTCGAACTAGTATTTTAAGCTGTCCCCAATTTTTTATATTCAATCAGGCTGGGTCGTAAATTTTGATAATCTAAAGAATTAAATGTAAATAAAAATTACAAATTTATGTGGCGATATAAAATTAGAAAATGAAACTAACTAGTCCGGTTTTTAGATTGTACATGTTTGTAATCTGTGCATAAGCACGAGTAAATCATTTTCCAAAGTAAATAATAAAACGTAAATCATATGTATATATTTAATTGTTTTACAGCGTAGATAATTCTTGCCCACTGCATAATATATTGAAACTACGATTAAATTTCGAATCATGCTTAAGTTTAATATTCTTTTCTCGCATGATAGTTAGTGTCGTCATGACTTGAACCACTTAGAAAGTTCTCGTCTTTCATCATTTTAGTTCAAATATACTGCTTATGATTTGAAAAAATATACTTCAAACTTTTGCAAAGTAAAAACTTTCAATTTTCATTTTTGATCCAATTCTTCCATTGTAAACGGATAGTGAACAAAGGATTTCAATATTTCGCTATCAAGAAAAAGAATGGATAAGTACAAAAAATTATGCATAAATGTGTGTAAAATATATAATTTTTGTCAATACAAAAATTTTCTTTTAAAAATGCTAAATCAATTCATATGTAAACTCTCACTCATTCACTATTGAATACTAAACAAATCCAGAAAACTGATTATGAAATTTATTGACATGCAACATTCAGTCATCACTGCATACTCTTGATATGCATAAACATGTTTACTTAACTTGATGTTAATCTATGAATGTGATTAAGATTTAGTGCACAATTTGGATTGCATGTCTAAGTGTGTGTGTATGGACACTTTGCATTTTGCCATTTATTTCCATGGCCAGGTGGCTTATGCATCAACAGAAATGAAATACCAGATGCAACACAACCCTTTGGAATTGCATCGCTTGCAAATGGTAACTATAAGGATGCGGTATTTTAAGATCTGTTTGTTTCAAATTTTTCAATCACTATTGTGAAAACTAATTTGAACAGACAAATCCCATTATGTCTATGAATATATCTCAATGGATGGATCAGGTATAAGGGCCCAAGCAACTCAATGCAATTTTGCAGGGGTTTATTGCAAATTTTGGGCCACCTGTCGAAGTGCCGCACGAGGTCTGTGCGGCACCTCTAGGCACAGGTTTTTTTTATTTTTTTTGTTGGAGCAGGGCCCGGGAATCGACATTCAGAGAGTCGACACCTGGCCAAGTGCCGCACGCAGCCTGTGCGACACATGATACGTTGGCAAGTGCCGCACAGACTACGTGCGGCACACTTTTTTTTTTTTTTTTTAGCCGGCCCGGAAAAACATGAGCCAGGGTTGGGACACCTGGCCAAGTGCCGCACACAGTCTGTGCGGCACATGCCACGTTGGCTAGTGCCGCACAGACTTCGTGCGGCACAGCTTTGCTTTTGGTTGTTTAATTTTTTTTTTTTTTTTTGTCGGTGTAACTTTTGCCCGAAAAACATGGAAGCCAGCTATACTTTCCTAAATACGAATCTGCATTGCAGATAAAAAGCATGCATGCAGCCAGATTGAACTCCTATTGCATATGCATGCTTCTAACATGCTGAGAAGGAAAAGTTAAATTTTTGTTGACTAAAATTTCATGGGTTTTGTTTAAATGTTAGATTTCGTATCTATAAATGTCATTCAGTTTCTGATTCTTCTTCGTCTTTCTTCATTCAGCTCCTACTTTCTATTATTTCTCTCATTCTGCATTTGCTTTCTTTCGTTGAGCAGAGTTGTTTCTCCCTTTCTGCATTTGCTTAAAACTTGAAACTTCAGGTATGCTTCTATTTTTCTTTATCTTTTTGTTTCTATTTCTTTTTCTTTTGCTTCTGTTTTTCTTTATGTTTTTGTTTTCATTTCTTTTTCTCGGCCGTTAAGTTTAAATTTTACAGATATTGCAGTGAAATTTGTGAGAGAGGGCTGCAAGGAAGGAAGGCTAAAAAACTAGAGTAGAAACTGTGACAATCATTAATATTTTGACAGAAGGTTAGTATTTCAAATACCAATTTAAATACTTGACAAATATGATTATGTTATGTTAGTATGTATAGGGTTAATATTTTGTGTTAGATATTAACAAATTGTCATTATTAATTTACCTTGATATATTGTGGTTAGTTGATCGTTTAGCTTGATATGTTCCTGAAAAATGTTCCTCTTAGCTTCACTTATCCAACTTTTTGTACAAGCGATTGTTGAATATGTTATATATAGGGTAGAAATATTTTTTCGGTCTCAAGAGTGCAGCATTCTATAGCCTTTGTCATTTTAATTTTTTTTATTGATGAGACGTGACATTTGAACCATTTTAGAATGATAGTTGGTTTCTAGAAATAGAAAGGAAAGTTGGACCAGATGAGTTATAATGTGCCATTTAGTGTAAAGTGGGATATACTTTTGAACGTTGCATTTGTTTAAAAATATTATGGTAAAATAATTGTAAGTGTATTATTGTGATTTGATTATATTATAGTAAGATTAAATTTATATAGTAACGTAAGAATATTTATTTTTATATGAGATAATTAGTTATGTGAAAATTTTTTATGTAAGTTTGATAATAAATTATTTATTACATTAAAAGGTTAAAACTACGCAAAAAAATTATAGGTCATTGTGATTATGTTATTTTAAGACTAGGTTTATATAACAATGTTAAAATTTTTACACGGATAACAATTTAAAGTTTAGAGTTTGATGGTAAAATGGCTTTATTGTTGCTTGAAAAATATTATGCTAAAATTATTGTAAGTGTATTCTTGTGATTATATTATAAATTTGCCAAGGATTAAATTTATGTAGTAATGTAGGAATATTTATTTTTATATGAATAGTTAGTTGTGTGAAAATTTTAAACTATTATACGTAACAAATTAGTGATTATGATTAAATGTTAAAATACCTTTATTATTACACGGGTGAAAATAATTTTAATTGTATTACGACAAAGTTATTTTTCTATAGCAATTTTAGGATGTTTATTTTTCAACCGCCTATTATGAGTTATGTTAAAAAATATGTAAATTTGATAAAAAATTACTTATTATTCATTGTGATTATATTATTTTAAGACTAGGTTTATATAACAATGTTAAATTTTTTACACTGATAACAATTTAAAGTTTAGGGTTTGATGGTAAAATGGCTTTATTATTGCTTGAAAAATATTATGTTAAAATTATTGTAAGTGTATTCTTGTGATTATATTATATTATACTTGGATTAAATTTATGTAGTAATGTAGAACATTTATTTTTATATGAATAATTAGTTATGTGAAAATTTTGAACTATTATACGTAACAAATTAGTGATTATGCTTAAATGTTAAAATATATTTATTATTACACGGGTGAAAATAATTATAATTGTATTATGACAAAATTATTTTTCTATAGCAATTTTAGGATGTTTATTTTTCAACCGCCTATTATGAGTTATGTTAAAAAACATGTAAGTTTGATAATAAATTATTTATTATTCATTGTGATTATGTTATTTTAAGACTAGGTTTATATAACAATGTTAACTTTTTTACACTGATAACAATTTAAAGTTTAGAGTTTGATGGTAAAATGGCTTTATTGTTGCTTGAAAAATATTATGTTAAAATTATTGTAAGTGTATTCTTGTGATTATATTATATTATACTTGGATTAAATTTATGTAGTAATGTAGGAATATTTATTTTTATATGAATAATTAGTTATGTGAAAATTTTGAACTATTATACGTAACAAATTAGCGATTATACTTAAATGTTAAAATATATTTATTATTACACGGGTGAAAATAATTATAATTGTATTATGACAAAATTATTTTTCTATAGCAATTTTAGGATGTTTATTTTTCAACCGCCTATTATGAGTTATGTTAAAAAACATGTAAGTTTGATAATAAATTATTTAGTATTCATTGTGATTATGTTATTTTAAGACTAGATTTATATAACAATGTTAAAATTTTTACACTGATAACAATTTAAAGTTTAGGGTTTGATGGTAAAATGGCTTTATTGTTGCTTGAAAAATATTATGCTAAAATTATTGACTTTAAATGTTAGTTGTGGGAGTAATAAGCAGGTAATTTTCAATGGACAACGGTTTGCTTATCCAACTGTATTGGGGAGGAAAAATAGTCGATCATGGGGGATCGTTGGCCTACGATCCTCCGAGGTGTAATAAAATGATGTTAGTGAGGCAACGTGTAGATTTTAACGGGTTGGTTGATCGAGTATTCAGGGCCATGCAAATGGATAAAGAAGTCTTTTAAGATAAATCTTTTACTACGAAATCATGTTGGCGGGTTTACTTATTCCGGTGTCCCGATAACAAACGACGACGATGTGGATCTTTTGTATTATATAAAGCAGATAGTGTCGCCGCAAACACCGTGTGAAATCTATGTCGAGGTAGAGGAGAATCAAACAAATACCAACCTATATAGCTCAGGTATAGGTGTGCAAGAATATGAACCATATTCGACAGTAGGTATGCCTTCTTTGCCTATGATATCTGAGGCATTAGCAAACCCTTGTACTGAATATGAAGTAGCACCGTTGCCTCCCAATCCACCTCATCGTAGACGTCGTCGTAGACAAATACATATGAATCAACCTAGCAGCAGTCGGATGGTTGATCATACTTCGGAGCCATTTCTGGGTTATTTCAACTCTGATAGTGAATATTACACGGGTGCTTCAACGGGGGATGAACTATGGTATGCAGGATGAGGAAGATTCCGAACCAGAACCAGATAGTGATGACTCGGAGCACGAAGATTTGCATAATGATACAAGACAGATAGATGAGGCAGGTCCTAGCGTTCCTTTCACAAGTGATACAGAAGTTATGGGATCACTCGTAGATGTTGAAGCTGTCGAAGAAATGATGGCATTTGACCCAATGGACCATGGAAATTACATGAGGTTGAATACGTGGAATGAGCAGACTCAAGACTAGAAGTTGGCCAATTGTTTCGGACAAAAGACGATGTTATTAAAGCTGTCATGTTGTGGTCAGTGAAGTACAATAGGGAGTACAAGGTTAAAGAAAGCAATACACATACGTGGTATGTCATCTGTAAAAATCAAAATTCTGCCACTCCGTGTAATTAGAAGCTGAGAGCTACACTTCGAGCCACACACAAGCGGTGGATGATTGTAAAATTTCAGAAGGTGCATAGTTGTGTTCGTGTGGCGAGCTCTAATGATCATCGACAATTGAGTTCTAAGATCATTGCCTGAGTATATTGTAAATCATATTAGTAACGGTCCTTTGTTTCCGGTCAAAGAAATACAGACAGCTGTGAAGCAAAAATTTAGCTGCGATGTTACATACAAAAAGGCATGGTATGCACGGCGAATATGCATTGACTTTGTGTACGGTGATTGGCCAACTTCTATAGCTCAATTACCAACATTTATGCAGGAGTTAGTAATGACCAATCCTGATACTGTTGTCTCTTGGCTACACCATCCGCAAAGCACGTCCCAATATCTCATATTTGATTACGTATTTTGGGCATTTGGCCCTGCTAGGCAAGCTTTTAGGTGCCTAAAGCCTGTTGTATGCGTAGATGGGACATTTATGAAGGAGCCTTATAAATCTAAACTTTTGGTTGCTGTTGATTTCGATGCGGACAATCGACTTTTACCTCTTGCTTTTGCCTTGTGGACGAGGAAACGAATCGTAGTTGGGGATGGTTTATGTAGCAGCTGCGCCAGTATTTTTTTGAAAATGATTCTAAGATCTGCATCATTTCTGATCGACACAAGAGCATTATTCACGCCATGCAAAATTGGCCGAACGGTAATGCAAGTCACAGATTCTGTTTGGTCCATGTCCAAGCTAATTTCACAAAAAAATTTAAAAATCAGAGGTATGATATTGTTTTAAACTACGATGAAATTAGTACATATATAACTATATATTTAAGTTGTAGTAAAAGTATACATAATTTTTCAGAATGAAAGATCTTGTGTGGGCTGCCGGATCTGCTCGACAACAAAGAAAGTACGACGAATACATGCAGCAGATTGAGGCCATAAGTGAAGAGGCGCACCGATGGTTGACCAGGCGAATCAGTTCAACCACATCAATGGGCGCTCTGCAAAGACGACGGGTATAGATGGGGACACACATCAACTAATGTTGTCGAGTGCTTCAATAAATATTACGCAGTACTAGATTATTACCGATTAAGGCATGCGTAGAGCATACTTTCAACTAGAGAGTGGCATTGTGGGAGAGAAAAAGGAAGGTTGCAGCGAATCCGCGTTTTCCACTTCCTAAACATCAGTGGGAGAAATATGCCCACAACGAGAAGAAAGCACTACAACATAGGGTTACATTGTACAATAGCGTTGAGGGTGAATACGGAGTTATTACGAGAATTCATCATGGCAGAGGTGGAAATCCACAGACGGTGAATTTTCAAAAGCACATATGTACATGTGGCAAATACCAGTCATTAAGATTTCCATGTTCTCATGTTCTGGCCGCATGTAGAAAAGCGCGCATTCAGCCGACTGATTTGATTGATCTCGTATATACAAATAGTGCGTATTTGCAGACATGGACAGGTCAATTTCACCCCATCAGGCACCAGGCATATTGGGCGCCTGTTGACTTTGCGTTGACTTTCAATGCAACAAGACTAAGAGAAAGGACACGGGGCAGACAGAGGACATCACGAATTAGGAATGAAATGGATCGCCGATGTCCCGATGCTCCGAGAACGTGTACTATCTGTTTACAATCCGGCCACAATGCGGCGTCGTGTCCCCAGTCAAACCAGTTTTATTAACTTATTGTATAATTTAATATTTTGTATAAGTGATTTATCATATTTCTCGTGTGTTGCAGTATTTTATTTTTTATCAGACATTATTTTTCTACATTAAGTTTATTTTGTCATTTATTATTATTATTGTTTGCCTATTATAAGTCAAATTGTATGTTGCATTTTCTTTTATAATTTTATAAATTTCGCACTAATTTTTAATATTTTTACATACTTATATATGATTTCAACATTATGGCTTCATCGTCATCTACGACACATGTTCAGTTTGGACCGCTTGATCCCAACCTTTTAGTTTTACACCATCAGCACAGGTCCCGCTATGTTTTTTTCGATACTGAGCGACAGTTGAAGGTGAAGAGGTGTGACGGTTATTTTTGGGACTTCATAAGATACAGTTCTGATCCTCGTATTATGTATTATTTAGAGTTGGCTAGATTCGGTGGTGTTGCTCATACAGGCATGATTTTGTACGATCAAGCCTTGATTACAGTTTTCATTGAGCGTTGGTGCCAGGAAACTCACACATTTCACCTTCCGTTGGGCGAGGCTACTGTGACTCTCCAGGATGTAACAGTTTTGTGGGGTTTACGTATCAACGGATTGCCCGTTACATTGGCCGACGAATCAATTACCCTACCAAAAAAGAAGGAGCTTATTCATGATGTTCTAGGATTCTACCCTAATGATGACCATTTTAGACCTGATGAAAGATTGAAGGTAGTTGCGTTACATGCACAGCTAGATAACGGACTGCCGGTGGGAGTTGACGATGAGGTTATACGACAGCATGCTAGAATGTACATCTTGCTTTTGTTTGCTGGACAGTTATTTGCCGACACTAGCGGTAATTTAGTTTTAATACAGTGGCTAAATTATGTACAGCATTTAGAAGGCATGTCGCAGTACAGTTGGGGCAGTGTAGTGCTTGCGTCGCTTTATAGATCTATGTGTAAGGCATGCGATGCACAGACTTCGACTACCGCCAGGCCTTATACGTTATTACAGGTTCGATACTGTTGTAATTGTATTACTTATAAATTTCATTATTAATCTTAAGTATTATAATAAAGTAATGAATAATTGATATTTTTTCTTTCAGCTTTGGGCTTGGGAGCGATTACCGACCATTCGGCCGGAGATTGTCTCTCCAGAGGTATTACCAGATGGACAGTTTCCCAGAGGAGTACGGTGGGACACTGCTCGTACAGGTGTTAATGCACCACAGCATTCATTGCCATATTATCGAGAACAACTTTCAAAACTTGGACAGTATGATGTAAGTTGAGCTCATGTATTTAATTAATTTGATCGAAATTATATGCTCATCAATAACACACATATGATTACTTACGGTGATAAGAATTTATTTTATGCAGTTTATATGGGAGCCATACACGCCGTTTGTCTTGACTAGTTTGCACCCTATGTGCGTTATTGATTCACATATATGGAGGGCAAGAGTGCCCCTCATTTATTTTCATATTGTAGAGGTGCACCTTCCAAATCGTGTGCTCAGACAGTTCGGTATATATCAAGACATCCCTGAACCGCCGAACACGTACCCTGAGTTGCACTTATCGACTAGATCCGGCCGCACTGACCAGAGTTGGCAGAACTACCATAGTCATTGGATTCATTGGTGGGGTACTCGTGCTGAGTCTGTGATACATAGGCCCCCGGCGGACCCGTATACTCCTAGTAATGATTATATGCGGTGGTATTATCGTCATACTGTTCGGTATATTACACCTCCTGTTGTGAGTCTTTCACAGCAGGAAGGGCTCCTGTGGAGAATGCTGGCCGCCACGATTATTTGGTATGCTTTAAATTTATTTTTGTAGTCAATCAATTATTATTATATATTAATTGCTTTACTTTATAATAATCTTTTATAGATAGGATAGCATGGCACGTATCGGATGGGCTTCGCATGAGTGCCTCGCACAAGATACACCACAGCATTCGACGATGCTGACTCAACTACAGTCCATACGAGATGAGGCTTTTGGCACGATGCAGCACATTCAGTGGGGTCACCGCATGCAGCTCGGCACATTTGATCGATTTCAAAGCCGGCTCATCATCGCAGGTTAATGTGGCATGTGAAGTCCCCGTTCACCGTACACACAATCAAAAGCCAACACAAAGTAGAAGGGGTCGATGTCGACAAGCAAGAGCATGTACCACTACACCAAGATGATGATGTTCTTGCTGAAACTACCCAGTACAGTACAGATACTTCCTCACAGTCCGGATATGTTCCGACGTATGACACGTATAGTACTCCTGCACAAGTACCGGCTTTTGGAATTCGCAGTGACTATATTCAGTCGGGATGCAGTTCATTTATTGACGATGATATCACATGTAGTTTTTTAGCTCATGGTTATAACTATACTGATTTATCGTCTCGACCGAGCACTTCTGCGAGTGGTGTACCTAGTCATAGTGTACCGGAGTCGTGTCCGCATTGCGGTCAAACTTCACTCACTGATGATGGTGATGAGCCTCCACCGCCATTCCATCTTGATAGTGGATTTAGAAGATCTTCTCGCCAACAAGAGCAGCAGCACATGGCACACCGAAGAAGGCACTGGAGATGTGGCTGTTCTACTACACCACAGGACAGGGGTAGGAGGCGTGCATAAACAGTGCTAGTCATTATCTTTTTTTTACTTGTTTCAGACTCTGTGACCATGAATGTATAAAATTATGTATATTTATTATTTGAATTATTTAAATTTATGCATATATTTGTTTGGAATTAATTAAACTACAGTGTTTAGGATTTAGGGTTTAGGGTTATAGTTTTTAGTTATTTTAGAAACTATGTTTTAGTTACAATTTACTAATTAGGGTTATAGTGTTTAGAAACTAGAGTTCTTGAGTTTAGATTTAAAGTTTTGCTAACATGGGTTAGTGTTGGGGTTAGATTTTATAACGGTATTTATAATAGATTTAGGCTTTACGGTTAAAGTTTATAATAGAATTAAGGTTTAGCATTTAAGGGTTTAGGTTAGGGTTAGAGTTTGGATTTAACAATTAGTGTTTATAAATTTTGGCTAAGGATTAAGGTGGGTTTGGGTTTGGAACTAAGTTTAGGTTTAGGTTTAGGGTTAAGGTTAGGGATAGGGTTAGAATTTAGGTTAGGGTTAGGTTAGGGTTAGAATTTATCAATTAGGATTTACAGTTTTATAAATTAGAGTTAGAAAATTAAATTAGGTTTGGTTTTAGAAATAGGTTCGAGGTATACAAATTAGGGTTGACAATTAGGTTAGGAAATTAGGGTTTCATTTTTTTGTAATATATACATACATACATACCTATACATATATATTATATAAGTAAATATATATAATATATTTTATATAATATATATTACACGTACATACATATGTATGTACCTGCATGCATGCATGCATGCATACATGCACAATACAATATATATAACATATATATATAATAAACATATTATACATACATACATATATTTATACATAAATATCTATAATATATAATATATATGTATATATAATATATAATATATAATATATACATAATATACAATATATTGTATATATAATATCTATAATATACATAAATATATGTATGTATATATATTATATATTATATATATTATAACACGTATAATATATAATATACAATATATATATGTAATATATATAGATAATAAATATTTTATACGTACATAAATGCATATGTACATGCATGCATACATACGTGCATACATATATTTATATATAAATATAAATAATATACTATATATATATATATTTATATATATTACACGTACATACGTACGTAGGTACATCCATGCATAAATATATACGTACATATATATAATATAATATATATATATAAATATATGTATGTATAGATATTATCTATATATATCTCTATATATATTAGATATTGTATATATTATAATACATAAAATATATATAATGTAATATATATAATATATAATAAATATATTATACGTACATAATGTGCATGAACATTCACGTATACGTACGTACATACATATTTATATATAAATATATATAATATATAATATATATTTATATATATTGTACTTACATACATACGTACGTACATGCATGCATGTACATACTTATATACATACATACATATTACATATAACATATATTGGTAATAAATATATTACATGTACATGCATGCATATGTACATGCATGTATACATACATACATACATATATTTATATATACATATATATTATATAATACTTATTTATATATAATATATTTGGATATATTATATATACATACATACATATATACATGCATGCATGTACATACGTATTTGTGTACGTATAATAGGTGTGTGTAAAAGTGAATGTATGTTTTTGATGTTCTTAGTGTGTAGGATTTTACTGTGTGTAAAAATGTGTATATATATGCAAAATAAAAAATGTGTCAAAAATACTCTTTTAGTATTTTTTGTACAAAAAAATACATTTTTTAAAAAACATAACATCCAAACACACCAAACACACTAGGGTTTCAAATACTAAAAAATTTAGATTAAAAAAAAAACAGAATCCAAGTGCCGCACATGTGCGGCACTATTTTAAAAAAAAATTAAGTGCCGCACACCAAGTGTGCGGCACTATTTAAAAATAAATAAATTTAAGTGACTTTAAAAAAAAAAGTGAGCGGCACTTTAAAAAAAAAATTACTTCGTGTGCGGCACTAGTTTTTAAAATTGCACAACAGCCCTTGCCTAACTCTCACCTATTTTTTTAAAAAAAAATCAAAATTTAAATCTGTGCCGCACGCGGTGTGTGCGGCACCTCTAATTTGAGAAACGGGTCCAAATAGTTCGCTATTTGGGAATTTTTTTTAAAAGTACAATTTTTTAAGAAAATTGCCCAAAATAATGATGTGAAATTTCTTTAGATAAAAGTACGTGCTTAGGAGTTTTTAATAAAGTTATTTCCTGTCATTTAATTCTATGACTTTCTGTATTTATTATAAAAAATTTTAATTTGTGGCCATACAAGTAATTCATAATATAGTTACATTTTGTAAATCAACTTATAAATAATTTTTATTATTTTTTTACCATGAGGATGAGAAATATATGTACCAATGTGTTTAATTTTGTTTGTGTTTTTTTTTTATCAACCATTCAAATTACAATATATGTTACCTCGTACAAGTGAACGAAACTCCAATGATGTGCTGGATATTATGACCCAGACTTTTTTTTTTAATACACAATTGTTTGTGTACTAAACACTGACAAGCACTATATATGTATGTGTGTGTAATTGTATTTGTACAAACACACACACTGTGATGGCCCCATCTAGGACCCACTGCCAAACTTTGACAGGAGCGAGCCTGTCTTTCTTTACGCTTCAATTAATAGTCATAAAAAATATAATCAAATTTTAGAATTTACATAGTTTTTCAAAAACATTTACATTATTCAAGACATCTTGGACTCACAAAAATAAAAAAAAATCCATCCAATAATTAATACCAAATAAAAGAAAACCTTTTCCTTCACTCTTTACCCTTTCCTCATCAATCAAGTACCTGTAAGGAAAAACAATTGAACCGTGTGATGAGATTGATGCTCAATGAGAACCATTTTTAGAACCAAATTTGAAAAGTTCTCAAATAGATTTTTTTTCTTAAACAAGTATAACATTCAAAAGATGTTCACATAAGTGATAAACATTCATAGCAAATTAAACACATAACTCAACAGTCAATGCAGGAGGACTTCGTGAGAAGCCCTTTTTCCAGTTCTTGTTGCTAAAGTGACAACATCGATCAATATTACACCAATATTGTGCCAGAATCACTGCAGTGACACTAAGATTCACTCTAGTACCCTCTAATAGCACTTCAATAGCACATGATTTCTTTTGCCATATCACGCTAGTTTTGATAAACTCAAGCATTATCTAGTAGTATTGCATACCTTCAAACCCATGAACATCCTGTAAACAAGTGTGGTGAAAGCCAAGACGGCTAGAGTTGTCGACCAAGCCCACTGCCGGATCAACAAAACTAACCCACACATGGCAAGGCTCAAAATTCCCCTATGTGATGAAGTGTACAACAGGATTCACCGCGTGTATGAGTATCAGTTATCACTTGACAGTAAATAGTAACTTCATTGATTAAACAAAGAGTTGCACAATTATTGTAGCAAATTTTTCACTTTTTTCCTCATAGGGCATCATTCATTGTCAAGTACCATTAACAACAATATAATTTAGAAAAACAATAATTTGTAAATAAAAACAAGTTCAAGAACATCATAGCAAAGCTCAAAAGTTTGTGAAATCCTTTCTGCTGTCCGTGGGTTCATCTATCAAAGTAGCTATCTATCAGGTATAAAATGATCAATACACGAATCAAAATTGGTTGAATAACATACTACAATTTTAGAGTTTCCAAGAAAAATCCGCGGGTCCATGGTCTCAAATCCAAGGTCGCAGATCGTCATTGGAATAACTAGAGTGAATTCGCAAGGCAAGGATTGTGATATCTCGTATGTCTCTGTCTCACATTGATAGGAGAAGTGATTTCTTTTTGGTATATAATATTTTGAGTTATGAGTTACTAATAACTTAATTTAAGTATTTTAGGCTTGTGATTTATGCTCAAAATTTAATGGGTCAGCTGTTGCAACTAGTATTAGAGTGAACTTTGTGTGGGATGAGACTGGACCAGTGATATTGGACCGTGACTATGCAACATAGTACGGAATTTCTATTGTGCTTTGTAAGAATGAAAAGGCCTAAAGGAGGAGCAAATATGGTATCTTGTCTATATCTGTTCTGCATCGTTAGGAGAAGTGATTTCTATTTGGTATGTAATATCATGAGTTACGGGCAACTAATAATTCGACATCAATCATTTTGGGCCTTACGCTTAAAAGTTTTTGGACTAACCCAGACATGGGGTGTCACAAAGATTGCAAATTCAAGGTCACGGATTCAAGTCAAAATAGTCTAGAGAGAACTTGCAGGTGGAATCTATAGACACAAGACGAAGATCCATCCACAGCTTTTCGCGCAAGATTTATTCAATTCAGCATAACTCGAGGTATACTCAACAAAAAATTACAAACTTGGCACATTATAAACTAGACCCAAATTACAACAAATTTTCATGTCAAATCATTTCACAATTTGGAACATAACCGGATCTAAATTCAACTACAAATTAGCACAGGCTATGCAGAATCTAAATTTCGGTCTAATCAAGTGCTGATATTCAATTCATCATATCTTTCAAGATATAATTCACATGAACATGATATTTATAGCAAAAAAGTATAATCTAAGCACTAAAACTCTTATGAAGAACCCAACTTCATATTGAATCATAACATGTTCAAAATTAGCTTACAAATTAGAACATCACCAACCCTATTTGAACAGAACTAGATTTTTAGTCAAATTTCTAAAATTTTTTATATTAATTTACAACGAATCAAGATATGAATTTAATATCATTGGAAATATCCATGAATCCATTTCCAACGCAACAAGAAATAATGAATTTCAAGTTTTTTACACCAAGTTATGGATATTTTTCCAAAACTGCTTAAAGTTGACTGTTCATCTGAGTTCAATTACATTCAATGCTTCTTGATCATAAATCTCCTAGTTTCTAGTTGGTTTTCTAGTCTAAGTCCTTTGTCTAATTTTTTTTGTATCCAATATAAAATTGCTTCGTATCAATGTGAAAAATATTTTCTCATACTCGGACTAGAGACCAACTCGATTGAGCTTAAGGGTTAGGGATCAATGGGTTCAACCGAGGGTCGACTCAGGGTCGAATCAGATGACATCATAAATAAATAAATAATAAAAAAATACACAAACACACACACACACATTATTTTTTTTCCTAATTTTAGTTGTTAGTCAAGAGTTAAAAAAAAAATCAACGAGTCCAAAAAATTCATATCAAGGTAAAAATATTAAAAATATTTGAATTCCTTAATAACAAAACAAGGATCTCCACTTGAAGGATAAAGTTCTTTTTTTTTAATTTTTAAATCTTTGTTTTGATAGATTTGACATTGATATTTTTCATATATCAATGATAAAATCAAATAATTTGTTTAGAAAATAATAAATCAAATAAAAATTGCAAGGATTTTAATTGGTCAAAGAAGTTGTCATTGCATTAAGCTTTAAAATTTGACCAACATATTTTAACTACAGAGGACGTGGCCTCATGTACTTCGAGAAAGAAATGATGATTCAGCACCCTTTAATGAAGATGCGGCGAGCCATTTAATGAAGATGATTCAGCACCCATGATGATTCGACACTCAAAGTTTGAATTTCAAATTAAGAGCAGCACCATCACGATTCAGCAAAGATGCAGCAAGCCATCCGGGTTCGTCTGGTTCTCGATTTTTTCCGATCAAACCCAGTTTTTTACCAAGCTTGATTAGTTTTTTAACCACCGGCATTTAGTTTGATTCGAACTGGATACTTGGTCAGTTTTTGATTCAACTAGCCAATCTAGTCTGAATATGAGAACATAGTGTGAAACTATATAAAACTACGTCGCTCCATTGAATGCTGCAACGTAGTTTTGTATTAAACACAATTAGATACCAAAAAAATTAGACAAAGGATCTGATTTGTTGATTTTCACTTCTAATTCAACAAATATAGAAGTCATTATCATGCGCAAAAAAAAAAATCAAAAAACCAAGAAAATTTGACTTTAACTTCTTCAGACTCCAAGTTTCTCTCTTGCTTTCTAACTCTTGTTCAAGCTTTTCTAGCTTTTGTTCTAGTCTTTCTTTTCTAAATTTTCTTACAATTGTTTCTTCTTTGGTTTCCAATCTTTAACATCAGGAAATCTTGTGTTTATAATTGATGGAATGATGCAACTATAACTTGCCAACAAAAGTCTCAATTCCTTCTCGAGGAATTGCCTCTTTAGGTTTGAAGTTTTTTTCACTTGATTTCCTGCTCTCTCTCTCTCTCTCTCCAGCCTTTCTTTCTTTCTTTTTCATTTTTTTTGATCAATTACTGTTGTATTACAATGTTTGTTGCCTCACACAATTGGGTGAGGCTTCCAATGGTGTGCTGGGTGAAGCCCCAGATTGATTGCCATACACAATTTGGGAGTATGGTTCTTCAAAATCTACCTAAACTTCCCTCTTGTAAACCCTACTAGTTGCCGCAGGTGGGATTTAATCCCAGGACCTGCAACAATAGGAGACCCTTAAGGTCTCCCCTGACCACTGGGCCATTAGCCCAGTGGCTCTTCCTTTTCTTTTTTGTTTTCTTAGCTTAAGAATGCAAGCAGTGATAAGTTTGCTTCGCCAACTTGCTTCATCCTTATTTTTCTCACAAAGTGGCAGCTCATGCTTAAATTTTACAAGCTTCATTTTTCAACTCAAATTTCCTTAGGCAGCATTTGGTAAAACTTAAATATGAAATCTGAAGTCTGAAATTAAAATTTAAGTACTGAAAGTATTAAGTTGCTGAATTGATAAAGTTTTACTTGTTTGATAATTAATTGAATGTATGCACTGAATTTAAATATCTCCTCATAAACATAATTATTTTATCTTGAAAATTCAAAATAATTTATTAATAACGTGTATTAGAAAGAAAAATATTGTTTGTTTGTAAGAGTTAGAGAATAAGTGTCTTTTTGTGTGAGAATGTGTGTAAGAGAGAAAGTATGTGCATATATGTAAAAATGTATGTAAGTATGCTAGAGAAGAAAAATTAAAATACATGCGCGTGTATATAAGAGATAAAAAATGTACATGTAGAAGTATATGTGTGTATGTGTGTGTGTCTAAAAGTTTATATGCAAGAAAGTATGTAGGTGTGTGTAGAGAAATTATGTTGGGGGAAGAGAGAAAGAGACTGTGTGTGTGTGTGTGAAAGAGAGAAGATGAGAATATGTATATTTGTGTGAAAGTGTGTCCATATATGTGCGCGCACGTGTGTATGTGTGAGAAAGAGTGTGTGCACATGTGAGAAAGAGTGTGTGTGTGCGTGTGTGTGTGTGTGCGTGTGTGCATGTGCCTGGATGAGTGTGTGAAAGTGAGTGTGTAAGGGAGAAAGAGCATCAAAATTCAACAAATTAAGTAAACATTTTTCACTTAAAATTTTTTACACAAATTAAATAAGTGTTTAATGTATTAAGTGATAAAGGTATTTTGTTATCAAACATGCTAAATTCAAAAAACTCTTAATCTATTAATTTTTAGCATTGAGTTGAGATATCAAACACCCGTTTAGTCTTTAAGCTATTCCAACCGGCCTTTTTCTTTATCTCTTCCTTTTTTTTTAAGCTCAATATATAATAACTTGCAAACATATGTATTTACATGATTCATAACTAGTATATAAAATATTGTTACCACTTAGTCTTGAGATCATAAATGTAGCAAGTTCAATGACTGGGTAATACAGAGTTTAATCATTATCATTGTCATATATCCTAACCTTAATATAGTTGTATAAACAAATAAATAAGTAATTAAATAATTAAAATTTGATAAATTATACAAGCCCTCACACACACCCATAAAATGTTTTTTAAACAGTAATATAATATTTTGTAGAGATCAAATATGTATTATTGGAAGTGCTTATTATAAATTTATAAATATTGTTTTCATTCTAATAAGTTTGAAAATACTTTTGCATTTGCAATTACACATTTTTTATATTTTCTTTAAAATTTTTCTTTTTATTATTAACTTATTATTTGTCTAGAAAATTAAGACTTAGGGTCTTACTATATTATATTTGTATAAATAGTAATGTTTGTATACTAGTTTTTATTTTGTTTGGCTAGATATTGAAAATTCATTGCATATAAAAAGGAGTCATAATTCTCTTTTATTTTGTAAATAAAATGTAGAGAAATTCTAAATAAAACGCTACGATTCAAAAAAATATTTATATGTTCATGAATTATAAAACTTAAAAGATTATGTAAATCCATTAGAAATGAATAAGATGTCAATTGTGTCTTCAATTTATATTATGAGCATAAATGTCCCAAAAAAAAATACCATTCTTCTTATTTTTGTAAATATTGATGGAATTTTTTAAGATGGGTAAATGTCTATTAGTTTGGTTAAAGGGGATTAAAATGAAACTAAGAGATAAGTTCAAGAGAATTAAGTGTATTTAACTTTTTTCTTTATTCTGTCCTCTTCGCTTTTTATTTTCTTTCATTACATTTTTTTTAGTCCACCGGAATATCGTAAATTCAAGTTCATGAAAAAAATTAACCGATCATAATGACGTTACAATAATCAAAGTTGACACCTTCAATAATAACAATAGTTTCTTAATTCAAGTGTTATTTATGTGCAAGGGGCACAAATGGGTTTTAGAAGAAAAATAGAATTTACTTTTATACAACATTATTCTGGAGCAGAAGTGAGAAATCCATAACTTTGCAAAGTGTAATCCCAATACTTATAAAGAACCTTTTTTTTTTTAACAATTATATCTGGGAGATACTACATACATGTGTGATCGTGGCCCAAATGATTTTTTGAAATTTGTAACTTTGGATTAACTTAAAAATGATACGTTAATTGCACTTTTAAATATTTGTGTTCTACAAACAAGGTAATATTTAATGATTTTCAAACTTAGGCGAGAGCAAATATTTTTATTTTAGGAGGAAAGAAATTTGAGTGTGGCAATGCACGGTATTGGCCGAAGACTCTGTGTCAAATGAAGAGGAAGAGACCCAAAAATGAAAAAAAGTGAATTCTAATTTTTGTTTAACATTTTCTATGAATGGACTGATATGCTCCTGTGTTCGACAGAAAGTGTGAATGGCAACAACCAAATCAAATAGAATAACCAAAAATTTATGTTTTTAGTGAGTTTAATTCAAAAAAATAGTTTGAAACTTTACCGTGACAATTGTTTAGTGTCTCCTAGTAGTTTACCAAGTCCTACAAGTCATGCATTCTAAGCGAAGCTCATTGCTAATAAGACAAGCAACCAAAAAAAGATGGAATTGGAAATCCATCAATAGTATGAATTGCAAAATTGCCATTGAGACACCAAACTAGATTAGTTTAACAATGAATAGAAGCATTCAAGTTTAGCTTTCTGCTCCAACAGGTTTTTGCCATCCTACTCCCTTGACACCCACATCCTTAGAAGTGAGGTCCGGCGTCATTCTGTATGGCCAACAAGCTGTTAAAATCTTTCCCTCGTAAAAATGGCGTGAAGTCAAAAATTCTTGCCTTGTGTTTCTGTTGTCATGTCATTGTTACTTGAATTTTTGTCATCGGAAGCACCTGCAGAAGCTACAGCATGCCTGCTGTTATCCCCAGTTCTTGATGAGCTAACAGCAGCCTCCTCATCATAATGCTTGTGTTGCTCAACCTCTTCATCACCAATCTCAATGCGGTTTTGATTCACTTCTTTATCACCCCTACAAAATGGGAAGCCACACAGGCTAAGTAGTTTGCTTACATTTGACGTATGTCTACTAGATGCAAGGATGCGTGTTTGAATTTGGTACTGTTCAAATAAAATTCAACACAACATATAACAATGTATGCAGAACTAAATCCCTGTCAGCAAAGATTACAGACTCCTGCCAGATACCTAAGAATTTGTAGATTCAGATATGTCACTAAGAGCCAAAAGAATTTACTGGACCCGAAAATCAGGGGGGTCTCAACATTGGATTGAATCCCTACTTTTTAGATGTCCATTTGTCTAGGCCAAGGCTCATAAACCAACCTTCTTGCTGTCTACAACTCCTTTTGTTATGATGTTTAGATCAAATAACTACACTCTGTGACAATCAAAAACATGACAATTAGTAATCAATGGCTTTAGTTCCTCAAATTGGTTATGTTTTTGGCAATAGATACCACTAACTATGGAAAACCCCCACAGTTCTAAAGCATTTCTAGTACGAACTACAACAACCCCCACAGTCTTAAAGCATTTCCAGTACAAACTACAATGACAAATAAAGGTTTAGGAACAAAAAATAGGATAATTTATCACATGGTTCCACATATACACCAAAAGATATTTTAACTATGGGATTACTGATAATTAATACGTGAAGCATTACAAATAACATAAATAGGATAAAATCAGCTATTCCAGATTTTTCTAAAATAGAATTAAAAGTAATAAACAGAAGAATAGAAATGAGCAACAGAGCACACTGCAATGCTTAATCAGACTGCTCAAACTGAGGAAACTAAAAATCCTACAGGCCTTAACACTTAATTCAAATATCATCTGAACATATGGGGATCAATATGACAAACATGTAGGCGTCAGACTGCTCAAACTGAGGAGACTAAAAATCCTACAGACCTTAACGCTTATTCAAATATCATCTGAACATATGGGGATCAATATGACAAACATGTAGGCGTCTTGATAAAGAAACAAAAGATGATCTTCTATGTCCCCCCTCCCCCCCTTCTTTTTTTTTTTCTTATATCTCCCCACATTTAAGGCTATTCAAAAGCCTATGTCCATTAGGTACACAACAAACAACTATCACATGCCTACAAGAAGTTTACCCTGCTTAGGATATTTAATGAACTTTAAATTAAATATGAAGTTACTAAGCCTCACCAAATCACCAGCTAAAGTATAGAAAGAGCTAAAATTTGAGATAAAAGCATATGATGATGTTCCATTAAATTCCTCGTTAGTCTTATGAAAAAGTGAGAGAATGATATATAAATCCATACCCAGAATAAACGACAAGTCCAACAGCAACACCTGCAAATGCTACAAAGTACATCCAGTCAACCTGGAGAGCAAAGTCAGACTGGTTATAACAAAGAAGAGGTAACAACTACTCGAATCTGCAATCTAAATTGTAAATTCCCCAAATTATTCATTTATTGCTTATCTAGCTGAACCTTTTCGTGGTATGCGAAGATACGAATTAAAACAGCCCACATGTCTGATGTCAGCAAAGATAGGTTAAGCATTGTGGAACCACTGATCTGCACACAATTGAAAGAGAACTTCAGAACAAGACAGCAATGTCAACATAGATGCACAGAGTAGTCCTCAAAAATATAACTAATCAAGAAAGTGCAAAATGTTCTCCTCCATCCCAATTTTATAATTGCTTTAGGAGTCCATGCTTTATATGCACAGGGAAAAAGAATGACAACTTTTGAATCCTGTGTTCCAATTTTACCCACATGAATTGCCATCTTTCACACTAGAAATGCCACAATCATCCTGATGTGGGTTCTATATCATATATTCCTAATTTTTTTTTCAAAGATATATTCCTAATGTTTACCATGGAAAAGTTGAATTGAGACATTGTGTGTGGTTACACGCATAATTAGTTTCCGGAAAGAATATTTGTAGTGATATCACATACAGTTGCAAATGTTAAAGTCTTGCAGAAAAATTTAAGACAGCCTTTATGGGCCCAACAACTTTGCTTGAGTACTGAAATGAAATGGTAGAGTTGGAAATTAGTGAATAGATTGTTTAACATCTTGGGTAAGAGACACTAATTTTGGGACATATCAAAAAGGAAAGCATGACATTCACAATGGCTCACAAGGAGCATTTGGATTGCCAATTCTAATTGGAATTTGATTCAACAGTTCTGTAGCCTGAGAAGCGAAAGTAACAGTACTTCCCATTTACAACTAAGATGCCAAAATCCATGTTCCTCATACCATGCAATCGAATATGAAGAAAACACAGCAACATGGTAGTAGGGCCAGAAAGACAAGATTCTCTGTCTAGAGAAGACAAAGACCATAGTTCAGATGGTCTTTCCTACCATTAGTGCTTTCAACTTGAACGTGACAATGCTCTATTATAGGATGAAAACTAGTGCTTATTCACCATTAAAACAAAATCTATCTAGGTGATGCTTCTTTATCTTACTTCATTTCCTCTTTCCATTTTTAACCACCAATCCACATTTCTTGACTAAGTAGTACTTGAGACAAAGTCACAAACTTGCCTTGAGAAAACTTTTCAGCTGTCCATGTTTACATATGCAAATTTTCAATTGCTTACAACAAACATACTTGTGCATAATGTAACCAGCAAAATAATCAGATGGCAATATAAAGTAGGACAGCAAACATGAGGACAAACGCAAGCCTAGATATATAGAAAACACTCAACACATGGGTAGAGGACTAAAAATCAAGCCATACCTTTAGCAAGGTAGGGACCAACGAGTAAAAGAGAAACATAGCTAGTGAAAATCCAAAAAAGGGGAGAGCCTGACACCAAAAGATGACAAAAAGATAAATATGACGCTGATGTCAAAGAATGCATATATCCAACACAACAGTACTTAAATATAAACAGATAATGCAGTGACATATATAGTTTCCTAAAAATGTATCTTCAACTAAACATTGTTCCATATTCTATCAGCTTTTCTGATCAATTTCAACACAATTTTGCCTTTCCTCAGGAGAAGGGTTGCAGAAAGGAAGTGTAAAAATAATGTCCCCGTCCCAGGTTGAATATCTTGGCTTCACGAGACATAAAAATTAAAGGGGTAACCACATACAATTTTGTGAAGAAAAAGTAGGGAAACATGCTAGAGGACCCAGGAGAGGGGACATCACATTATATAACTTAATGTAAATTTCAAAAGAAAGTGGGAAACATCTGGAACCTTTATCTTCTTTGGTTTATAATGCATTTGATATTTTGTAGCCAGAAAGGCATATATATATTTGACATGGACTAAAGTAACAACCAATTTGGAGTCTCAATTTTTAACCTGAGAAATGGAGTAAATCAAGCTACAAAAGTTGTAGAAGCTAGCCAATGCACATTGAGGAGAAAAATGAATTTTAAGTCATCAAATGTTAACAGTTTCTTAGACATGATTAACATTGAATTGCCTGTATGATAAATCATGAACTTGAACAAATAAGTATCATGAGAACAAAAAAGGTAGTGTCGAAAAAAAATGCCTGTAAAGTAAGTTTGTTAGGCTAGGTTTGAGTGTCAATGTGCAAAGTGGAACTTAATAATTAAAATTCAAAAAATAAGTGTAAGATTATCTCTTTTTTTTTTTTTATAAGAAAAAAGAAACAACCAAGTGTAAGAATATAAACTGTGGTGTTTATGGGAGTCAGTGACTCAAATATTCCATATAATGTGGTCATATTAACTTAGAAATGTGACATAGAAATGTGACACAGCTTGCACAGCTTTTCATTTCCTTAGGAATTGCTCATGCCCTTTCTTTAGAAAGATTCTATTGGGTAGCTCAGTGGAAGAATATGTATTATGTGTGCCTCTGTGTGTGTGTGTGTGTGTGTGTGTGTGTGTGTGAGAGAGAGAGAGAGAGAAAGAGAGAATTGGCAGAGGAACCCACTGCTCCAGCAGACCAGTGAATAGACTTGAGTTCATTGCGTTCAAGTATGCTTCTATACCCATGATTAAGGACAATTGCAGATGCAGATAGTTATTCACTAGAAAAAATGAAATAAGAAACAAGTTTGCAACTTTGCCTACATCCAGCTCACCCAGAGCAATATGTATTACTTTCCACTGGCAAAATAACTCAACTAAGGGCCAATTTGGCAGAGTGTTGGCCAAAAGGGAATCTCAAAAATCAGTTGTTGAAGAATCACAATTGAGAAAAAGTTAGGGTGGGTAGCTTCTGGTGAAAAGTATATCTAAACATTTATATGACCCAAGTGCTGTGAAAAATGTGGAATAGACTTCAAAAGCTCGCCAAACAATTATAGTACTTCAAAAAGAAAACCACATAAATGGCCTGTCTAATATAAAAAAGTGAATGGGACTGAATCATTGAAGGCTTAACAGATAACAGTACATATTGAGCACAACTGAAAGAACACAAAATCTAATGAAGGATACATTTGGCAAGCACTGACAATGGCACCAAAAAGACCCAAGAATGCCATGAGTTCAATCCTGTCAGCACTTTTAACAAGAAATTCCTGTATGTAGCACAAAAGAAGGATTAATAATGCAAAGTTCAGCACATTTTATGGAAAAGAAATGCGGCAAATTTGGCAACAAGAGATTAACTGGAGAGAAATTTCATGCCACTAGTATAGGGTTGAATAGCCAATTCATATCATATATTAGAATGCAATAATACGCAATGTGCACAACATATCATACACAAACATATAATTGTGTAAACACCAATATCTCCCGGTACCTGCACTAAGTACCACCAAGCAAGAGGTATATTGATGTAAAAATTTTAAACATCCTTCCGACCTTCCTAGTATACTTTGTTCCATATAGTGCCCTTAAGCAATGATTTACATGCTGATAGAAATGTTTGGATCTACGAAGACTTCTTTCAGCCTTTCAATTCCAGAAAATTTTAGATCAATGAATTCTTCCTACAGAACTTTATTCCCATTCAACACTTCTGTTTCTCCTTTCTTTTCTTGAGGTGATTAAGACTCCTAAGTTATACTTGAAAAGAAAAAAGAAAAATACTATTAAAAAGGTACATATATGTTGTGTGTATGTGTGTTTGACTCTGGAATAAAAGGAAACTTAGTCATCAAACTTACGATCTAATAGGAAGCACACCTATCAACCAGTAGCACAGCATCCTCAATTACAATTTTTAATGTCTTACCAGAAATGATAAAGGGATCATTCCAAAAATAATTTACCAAATGCCAAGTCCTAGAACTAAAACTTTTAGAAGATTTCTCGGATTTTCAAAATGCCACAGTTCCTTTTGCACTGGGTAACATCGAAGGCATAGATAAGTTAGCACAACTTAGGAAGTAAAGTTTTTTCTTGAATCCAGAAGTTTTGTTATCCACTCCGTAAAACAACAACAATAGCAAAGCTTGGACAAGTTATTTCACCGCTACTTATTATAAGATTTAAGATTACAGGCCCTGGACCTATTGGAATTCAGAACAATGCTTCCATCTTCTACCTCTTTCTTGTGAATATATTTTCATGTTTGTACTCGTGCATCTCCATATGAGAACAAATATGTACTTTTACTCATCATTTCTAAATTGGAAGTTCAAGTACATGCTAGGAAACGGCAAAGTAGACAGTGTTTTTGTCAATTCAAATATAAATACTCTTCAGATGCACAAATAACCTCTGCCGGCTCTTCAAATATTTTGTGCATGCAAGGTTTAGATTGTTTATTTACTAACCTCACTGACATTACTGACAGCATAAAGTGTAGCCCCAGCAATTATAAGCATATCCCCTTTAACCGGATTGCTGCCACCTAGAGCCACCACAAAAAATTAATGCAAATGCAACTAAATTTCAGAATAAGGTGTGAATTAAAAAAAATTGATCAATAACGTATCCAATAAAAAGTAGAAAACTCTAAGCACCCAGGATAATGCAGATCCAGTGAATCATGTATGCATATCAATCAATATAAGACTAGTCATATATCCGTCCAAGTACAAAAAATTTAATTTTCCTGCCTTTTAATAAAAATGCGTGCATATAGTTACAACAAACATACTAATTTCAGTATAGTTCTAAATTGCTTTCAGTAGTAAAGGAAATTGCACTTTCAACTTTACTGTGGATAAAGTTTGAAAAAGATAATATCAATTAAAAAGGATTGCTTACAGATGTATCACTAAAAATATCTGCATACCAAAAAGTAAATTAAAGTCTCTGGCATAGGAAATTAGAATATTAAAAGCAAAATGTAATCCCTATAGCCAAATTAAAAGATTTATCTTCAAAAGTATATATGAATGACATCAATTAAGTTCTATATTTCACAGAGAATTAAACATTAATTAAATTAATTTCGTTAGGCATTATCATCAAATTACCCAACTGATCAAAGCATGAATTAACATAATTCCCAATAAAAGTTACACTATAATTATCATATATAATTAGAAGTATCTGCAAATACAAAAATGCAAATTAAAGTCTCTAGTATAGGAAAAAGAATATTGAAAGCAAATATGAAAGACATAAATCAAGTTTTATATTTCATAGAGAGTAACATTAATTGATTTAACTTTGTTAAGCAATATCACAAAATCACATAACTGAAGCATAAATTAACATAATTTCCAAATAAAATCACATTACACATTATTCAATATAACTAAATTTCTATTAAAGTACAAAGGAAAGGGGACATGTGGACAGCCTTAACCTCAGTGTTTCAAGCCATCCCCCAACCGACACACACCAAATATCAAAGAATCGGAGAACTACAGAAAATGGAAGCAAAACAAACCATTAATGGTATCTGTTTTCTAGCCTTGTATGTGGTAAAGCTGTGATGGTGTGGCCATGTGGGGAGAATAGGAGATAGTTCTTCAAGTGGTGTAGTAGCATCCTATATGAATTTTATGAAACATGAAACAATAACATGACTACAAATGTAGAAAGAATTTACTTGCTCGATCTGCTGAATGTACATCCGAGAAAACAACCAAAATTAAGCCAGCAACACAGATTGCAACACCAGCAAATTTTCTGTATTTGTATTTTGTCTTCAGAAAAAGCCAGGTCAGCAATATGACACATGGAATTGACCAACAATCCAGCAGCATGACACTAGTTATTGATGTGTACTGATATGACTTCACCACTGTACATCAACCAAGAATTATATCAATTTCTGTAGAAAGAACAATGCATCTTTCGAGCAACTTTTAAAGTTGCTCAATCTATTCATCTTCTTTGACTAAAGATGCTTCTTTTCATCCACCAAAAAAAAAATGAAAGAAACAGGTAAGAGACATGAGATTGCAAATTGCAGTAAGTTCTTCCATAACAAAATTTCCTAATTATTATAATTATGATTATTGAATTTTACAATACCACTTTGATGCTTATTGAAATAAATGAATCTATTACTACTGAGCTAACCACGCTAAAACACACCTTCTTTCTTAAGTTACCAATCACCGATTTTTTTTCTGAACCTCGTGCATAAAAAGCTACCAAGATCATAGAATGAAGAATGTCATCGAACTCTACTTTCAGAGAAATGCGGTACTCTAGGGATAGGCTTCTTTGGAATGCTAAGAAGATTAAACAGCATTCAATTATCCAGAAGATGGAAGAGTAATTTGGAATCATTGTCAGAACGTTATAGTTCTATTAGCTTTTATACATTAGTATAGTGAAACTCTTACTAATACAAATTATTATTAGATAAACAACATCCTTCAGAAAGATTTTGCTTTAGTTTCAGAATTTATATATTTTATAATATCCTTGTGTTCAGTAATTACATATTCTTCTATTTCTGTTTTGTGAAGTTTGATTCAATGTTAAATCCTTTTTATTTTGGTAACGTCACCTCCAAACTCTGTCCATCATTCTCTCTGGCAATCCACTACACATATCCCAAACATCTTTTAGCCTCTAATACTTTGCAAACTAATAAACAGCCTTTTTCCTCCATCTTTTCTCTCCCTCTTGCCTGGCCTTCTTCCTTTTTGATTTATTTTTTCTCCCATGAGCAGTCAGTAGCCACCAAAAATATTGACATGGAAGTCTGGTAGTGGATATCAGATTTCAGAACTTAGCGAAATTACTTTGATTTAACTTAAAAAAAAAAACAACGTTACAGATCGCAAACAGTCCACAAATTGAGAAACCAATTCCAAAAACCACAGGGAGTTGAGTGATTTATGGCAAGACATTCAACTACGCTCTTCTTTTTAAAACCCTAAAGTTTGTATAGCAACATGTTTTAGCATAGAGTGGACAATCTAAAATTTAACTGTCTGAGGAACGTACAAGTAATTTAGTTTTAAAATTTAAAATTTGAGATGAAACCACATGGATAAAATTGATCTTCGTATTTGTAATTCACTGTGGATTCAGCAAAAAGCATGATCTAACACGTTCGGATAAACTTGCAAATAATTCTCACCAAGAAAATTGGCCTCCACATCAACCAATCCAAGAAGGACATAGTAATACCATTTCGCCTGCCCAAGACAAGGTGCCAAAAATATATATATATCATTAAGGCATGTCCTCAACATGAAACACAAGTATTAGCTTGTCATCAAAGTTGATATTTTCACCACAGACTACATTCAAGAAATGTTCACTCATGTAATAAGTGCAAATATCCAATGCACTTGCAGCGATTACAAAGTAAATTGTCAGACTGGTGTTTTCTATATTAGTTGATTAAAAAAATTTTCACTGGCAATGTAAGCCATCAGATTTTTCTTCTCTATAACAGTTGATTAGACAGTAAAGCATATTCAATTGATTGGTCTGAACTTATCTCATATTCTAAATATTTATGACTGAGCACATGAGCCAGGGTAAAAAGGGTGCTCTTTTGAGGTTTTTTACTGTTAGTTTCACAAGATCTCAAGTTAGTATAATGTATTGATCACAACCATTCTCACAAAAGCAAAATCAAAATCAACCCAGATGCGTTCTTTCCATCACTGTAAATAATTTCTCATGAACTATAGTTCGAGTGAGAATAATCAGATTGTGCTGGAGAGAACTCCTGACATAAACACTCCACATCATTCTCTGTCAGGCAGTCAAGCATGCAACTCTCCGTGCAGAGAGCAACTCTCCGTGCAGAGAGCCTCTGAGTAACCAACTTCTAAGTAAACTCCTCTGGCTGTTCAAATCTCTCTATATATATGTACCTATAGGTAGGGGTGTGTCTGTATCATTAAAGTTTTTGAATATTTGTCTTGATGACTACCATATGAACTGCATTAGCTTTTACTGATTATTTATTCCTTCTTTCTCTCTTAACATACTTTCTCAGCTGGAAACATTAGGAATGCAAGGAATGCTACTCCAAGCCAGATGCTACGGATAATCTTATAATCATTTACTGGAAATTTACTCCAACTTTTATAAGTCTATTATCCAACACTGTTTTTCCTTACTATCTCTTGACAGATTCACTGGTCAGAATAAAAGAAAAGGCAACAAGTACATGTCACAGACACAAACATACATAGTTTGCATAGAAAAGGTAAAGAACTTTAAGAAAATTACCATGGCATATTTAATCATTTTTCTCACAATGAAGTGATCATCAGAGTTAGAAAGGATATTATAAATGAGAATTTTTCACAACAAATTTTGACTTCACTTTTACACCAGTGAATGAGCCGGATTATAATATCAAACCTGAAAACCAAAGCTCTCTTATTAGCATCTCAAATACCCAGTAGACTATCCTAGGTCCTCACATAACATCATATACGCTAAAATGAAAAACCAATAAACTCCATTTCGAGGGTTATTTACAAAAATATTCATCTTCTTAATCAAAATGAAAAAAAAATTATTGGTGTTCTTTATTCATCTTCCCAAAATATTAAAATTGACTCCTTCAATATCAACTTCAAAGTCAATTTTCAAGAAATCGATTCCGTCTGAATCTTAGTTCAAATTTGTCAGACAAAATATAACAAGAAGACGATCTCTTGGTTTGGAAATCGACTTTAAAGCCAACCACCAAGAAATCAGCTTCATTTAGAACTCTGCTGTTCAGACAAGTCAAAGGGAGATATGGGAGATTATAACGTCTAAGGCTCTTCAACTGAAACCAATTTCTGAGAAATTGACTTCATTTTGAACTCTTTCGTTCATACAAATTAAAAGAAGACAACTTGCAATATTCTTCAAGTCGAGTCAATTTCCTGAAAAGATCATCCATTCGCAATTTGGGAAGACAAATAAAACACCAATATTTTTTCATTCTGATTAAGAATATGAATATTTTGGTAAATAACCCCCATTTTGAGAGGTCGGTATAACTCTGCCTTTACTGCATGCTTATCATTCAACAGGAAAACCTTGAGAGTTTTACCAGATCCAGAATAAATATAACAAAATTATCCAAAATATTTAACTGCAGCAAATATTCACACCTGGCCAATTTGGTGAGACTTTATGACGTGTTCATAAGTTAATGACTTCCACAATATCCTCACATATCATAATACTACAATTACGAGGACAGCACTAACACCAATTCATTAACAAACAAAATTCCACAAGGGACCTGCGGCGGGGTTGTTTTTTTAGTGAGAGCTAACCTTCAGTGGTTGCCTTCTGTAGATCATAATCCCTCCATATATCAATCCCAATAGCACATAATTCAGAAAAGATTGAGAAGTTGGAGCATTAATTCCTACAAGAACAGGGGAAAAGGAAAACACGAAAACAAAGCTGGTTGGTTAGATTACTCTTTGAATTGCAAGAACTTCTCCCTCATTACAGAGTACGAAATGCATTCAACAAAAAGGATGTGTTGCTGAGAATAAGAGAATCAAAAAAACAAGTTCCGCGCCCCCGCCCCCGCCCCCCAAAAACAAAAAATAAATAAATAAATAAAAATTTTCAGAAACCAACAAACATTTGTACCAAAAGAATTCAACCATAAACCGGAGTATCTCAACATAACCGAAGACGAAAAGATCAAAGAACAATTCTCAACACAACCTTCATAGTCAGAAATCAATATCAAGAATTTGAAGAAATAGAAATTAAGTTCTCCTGAAGAACCAAAAACACATAATGTGCAAAGCATATGGCATGGAGTAAGACCTTTTCTAGCAAGTTCTGAAGACGAAAATCCCGTAGAAGTGATCAAAAGAGAAAGAAATTGTCCCAAAACAATAGCCACAACTGTCTTCTTTGTCAAAAACTCCTTTATAAAATCCCTCATGCTGATTATCTGTCAATCTCTGAGTATCCAATTCTATCTTCCCTGGAAATAATTCCAAAAACTGGGATAAACCCACAAAAATTTACACCTCAAACAACCAAAACAGTCATTTAAGAACCTCCATTCTCATAAAAACATCATCTTTTCCAGACAAAGAAAAGACTTTTCTTCAGCAAAATCCCACCACAAAACAAACCACTAAAAAAGGTAAATTTAGAGAAGTAAGAGTGATGATGATGAAGAATATTGACTATTGAGTAATGGAGGCAAATAAATGGTTGTGAGAGGGGTCTCAAAATGCCTTTTTGACACTCCTTTCTGCTTGCGGGTTGTTTCCAATCTCGCAAAGGCCGTTGGAGGTTGAGGATTTTATGTTTGAGTCAATCACATAACAACAAAAGCAATTGTTCTTCTAGTTTGTTTCTTCCATTTCTAGCCAGAATTTGTAGTAATTATTTTTACTATTTGACACCAACAATGATGTGATGGGTGGCCAAGTATAGTAGATTTTAAATTAATGGTAGAATACTCAAGTGAAAAATAAATTACTTTTATCGTAAAGTTTTGATTACTAAAATATTAAAATTTTTATATAACTCGTTGAAGTTTTGTAAACTAATGCCCATCGGCCCATGTATTCTAATAGTTAAGTTTCTCCAATTTGGTTAAATTTAGTGGCATTTATATTTGTACTTTAATTTTTTAAGAAAAATTTAAAATATTGTTTTTTAAATCTATTTTTGTTTCCATAACTTTTTCCTTTTTTTTATACTTCACTTCGATATATGGTGGTTAATGGTTCCTTAATTTTATATTTTAATATACAATGTATAGATATAAAAGTTCTTGTACTTAACAAAATCAGAAAATTGTTGGAATAAATAAAGGTTCCAAATTTAGAAATTGAGTGAGGTATTTAAAACTCTTAATAGTTGTATGACCAAAAGTTTACCATCACAATTGTTTACCTTGAATTAATTAATTATTTCATGCCACTAATTATTATGTTAGTATTAGTACTTAGTAGGATTTTACCACAAAAAAATTGTCATTAGTAGGATTTGGGCCTAACCTTTGTGGCTTGTATATTAGATTATTTTTATTTTTATTTTTATTTATTTATTTATTTATTTATTTTTTCTTATTATTATTATTATTATTATTATTATTATTATTATTATTATTATTTTGTCTTTGATGTTCTTGTACTGCACATTAATATTGCAGTATCGGTTCTTTAGGTTGAAATATTGACAAAACAATAAAATTTTTAATATTTTTTTGGTTTAATTTCTGGGGACGTGATTTTTTTTTTTGGCATTTCAATGTCCATAAATTTTTGGGATTCTTGATATCTTTTTTTTTTTTTTTACCTAATTTAGCTTCTGATTTTTAAAAAATTTATTTTGCAATATTCTCAACTGCTTTTCTTATTATGTTTTTAGTTTTTTTTAGCTAAAATTAGGAACAATTGATTTTTAACTTTTTTAAAATCAATTTTTATAAAAATCCGAAACTATTAAAAACAAGCCCTAAAAAATCGTTGGAAGCTTCCACGAAGCCCAAGATATGAGATCTAAAAGATGAATTGCTGCAAACTTTATTCTCTTATTAAAGTGAACAATTCAGACTAATGAATCAGTTTGTCTCTCCGCTAAAAAATGAAGCCTAGAGACTCTTTGTTTAATCCTTCTTTTTCTTTGAATCTAAAATTGAAAAGTAAATTCTTCATCCACTCTCTTTTAAATGTTATATTAATTATAAATTTAGTTGAAGTAACTTAATGAAATTCTCTTAACTAATAAAATGGTCAAATATTTTTACTAATTTAATATTGAGATAAATTACTAATAGTTCACAAAATAAATTGTGTTAATGGAGATTATTGTGCTTGTCCATTAATTTCCAACCTCCTCTGCAATATGTGTGCGATAGAAATCTTGTATGTATTCTCTTTTATGATTTTGTAGTTGAGTTTGATGACTCATAAATTATGTCGTTTGAAAATTATGTTTTATTGTATTAATAATTTTTGTCAAATAGTGAAGTGTACAAAAACATAACTGACAAAGTCAATGCTCTTTTGTAGACATAAAAGTGATTTTCTGCCCAAAAAATTAATTATATCTGAGCAAATTATCCTAGTAAAATTTGTTTCTTCAGAATAAAAACAAACGAGTTACACGTTTCCTTCATATTAGTATATTGCCCTCCTTGATAAGCACCAGAAATCAAATACGTCAGCCCCTCGCTCCCCCAACCCCTTATCCTCCGCATGCCAAATGACGCCATATAATTGTAGATTCAGCTTATAGATTATCTTAGTCAATTGCAATTGGACAGAATTATATCATTGTGACATGTATATGGAGGGTATGGCGAGGGATCTAAACAGCCAAATCTTACTGAATAATTCGAATTCGATTCATTAAGAGATCGATTCAAATTTGAATTTTAATGAGTCTAAATTAAGCTCGAATAATAACTAAATTTTAAATAAGTCATTGAATTGAGTTTGAACTTTTTAATATCCGGCTCGATGAAGCTCGAATAGCTTCTTTTATATTTTTAATTGATAAATAGTAAAATTATATTTATTATTGATATAATAATATCGAGAAATAAAAAACAAAAAGAAACCAACTTTGGCGTCAAGTTCAAGCTTGTCCGATATAGAATTGAATTGTGCTTGAATTCATATTTTAAATTCCTATCCAACTTGTGTTCAAAACTTCAAATCGATACTAAAAATTTGAAATTCAATTTAACTCTAGTTTAAAGATTTATGCTAAATATATGTTCTATCTTATGCTCTATATGTGTTAAGGAAAATAAAATTATTAAAGATTGTAACTAGATTTTTAGTTACAGAAAAACTTAACCATTCAAGAGTCATCATCAATTACAAACTCTAATCTTTATCCTATCTGTAATCTGAAATACTAGTTTCTTACATAAGTATCACTTTTTTTTTTTATTATTGCAACATAGACCCTAGGAAAAACAACTTTTGCTGACATTTTCATTACTAGATTTTATATTTACTTTTAAATTAGGATTTAGGATTTAGGGTTCAAGATTCAGAGTGTAGGATTTATGCTTTGAGAATTTAGGGTTTTAATTAATTATGGCTTTCTTTTTGTTAAGGAAAATTATGGTTAATTTTTTACTTATTAAGAATAATTCTAGATTTTTTTAGTAAGATAGGATAATATGAGATTCTTTTAAAATTAAATTAAATTAGTATTAATTTAGAGAAATACTTTTTTAGTAAGTTGCAATTATATAGGCCTCTTTTGAAATTATGTTAGATTAGTATTAATCCAAAAGTAACATATTATATTAGGTGCCTGTCACACTGAATATCACAGCATCTTTGACACTACTATTGTTTTTTGTGTTAATGTCCCACATATGTTTGATGGAAAGAAAGGGCATAAATATTTAGAACGATTAGTAACAAACTTAGAGTTATAAATTATTTGGAAAATACTTATGTAAACTTAGTTTAAGGGTTTTTTTGTTGAGCATATGGTAAGTTACATGGTGATGAAGGATGATAAAACTCATTTTTACATTTTTCTTACATTATCATTCATCACTGTGTCCATCTCACTCATAAGTTAACTACATTATCTACAAATGGGATCGATCTATCTAAATATTTACCAATTTATGAGAAGGGATAATGTTTGTTGGTATACGAAGCTAAACCTAACAATTCTACAAGCTTTCATATTGTCTTTTTGCACTTTTTGGTTAAGCTAATTTTTTGGCAGTTTCGATATTTAGCAGTTTCAATATTTGTTTGGGTAATATATTGTGTTAGTTGTTTCTTATTCTCCAAGCCTTATGAGCTAAAATTATGGTGCCATTTTATTATATTCAGTCGATAAGGGTGAAGTATTAATAGTCTCGTTATCGTTATTTAATCGAATAACTACATCATTGATCTATTCTTTCCTTTTCACGTATATTTTTAAGTGTACCATTTATCTTCCTATATATTTGAGCTTTTAACATTGATCTCCTCACTCTTAGAATTTTGGTGTTCTACAAATTTGATCTTTTTATTAAAAAAAGGTACTAATTCTAATATAGAATACATCTTCACAATTACACATAAGAACGTAAATTTGGTATAAATAGTTTAAAATCAATCCGCCCTCCCTTGTACAATAAGGCTCCTAGCACGCCCTTTTTTTTTTTTTAACTTTTCCCTGAATACTTAGCCTCCAAAACGCATTGGTCGATTGGTGATGTATCACATTCAAAAAAATTTCTATCAGGAATGGGGACTTGAGATGTAAATCCATTTTTATTGAGTTCAATTTTGATCCGAGCTGAAAATTTTTTTGACCTTTGAATATAATTTAGAACCACTTGTCGAAGAATTGTTCTCATTTGCTCAAAAGAAGAGTGAATGCTGAAAAATAATTTACGAATTGATTTTTTTATATAGTAAAATGTTAAACTGTAAAAACTGTTTGCAAAATCAAATTTATTTGTTTCAAATGAATAAAAGATCGAAATATTAGAACTTTATGACTCTATCCTAGATGTCGGGGGTACAATTCTATCAATACCAATTCTCCTTCCTTATTGTGATAGTGTAGGTTTGATCAAAACAAAAAAAATCAATATTTGTCAGCTCAAAGTAAACTACAATTGAAAGTCAAGAGTAAATTAAACCAAAACTTAAACAGCTTTCAATTTTGCTTTTAAGATATATAAGAATCTTTAAACACAAACAAGTGGGGTCCCCGGGTCCACCCAAAAAGAAATATCAAGCAAGCTGATGTAGAAGTGTTGCAAGTTGAAGGTGAGGAGAATGAGCCTGGAAAGTGGAAAGAAATTGACAAAAGCAAAAGTCGTAATGGCTTTTGGGGAAAGGATGTTGGCAGGATGAGATTAGAAATGAGAATAACGACGGATTCTTGCCTTTTTCAACTACCCAGTATAAGCTATGGTGCTTGGTCGGAAAAGTATATAATACACCACGTGCATTGTCACGTGGTGTACTAGAACCAATAATTTATCACCATGTGGTAATGGTGGGTCATACCTTGTATTATTTGGCGATGTATGATTGGTTCTAGTGCACCACATGACACGCCACTTGGCGCGCGTGGTGCACGCAATACTCACTCGTGCTTGGTCACTAGCTTGGTCACTTTTGAAGGTCCACTAATAGATAAATATCGGAAACAGGGAAAGATCAATAAGAGGAGAAAACTAATTTAAGATTTTTTTTTCTTTTATTGTCATTCATGCACTCTTTAGGTTTTGTACGTGAGAATGATTCAAAATGGAAAGATTTTTATAACTTTTTCATTGTATTCCCACGTCCGATATGGAACTATTAAATTTCAAATATTAAATAAATATTCAATAAATAATGTAATTCATTACAATAATGAACTAAGTAATGTAACTAAATATTCATTAAAAATGTCAATTTAATATGCAATTATGTTGCCTTTTAATTCTTAAAGAAATATTCATTTAATTGTCTCATACATATAGAAATAGTGCATATCACAAAAAAAAAAGTGTAATCTATAATGAGTCATGGGTATTTAAGTCAAATTACTATGAATTTTATTCCATTCTGACCTTTGAAAATAATTATTCCAAACATTAAAAAAAGGAAATACATAGTCCATTCTTACCTAAGTTACCATACATTGAAATGACAATATTTATACTGAGTAGTTCTAGATGGTAATATATTTTTTGTGAAGAAACCTTTCCATTCTAGGTTATTTCATGTACTAGATGTGGGGTAAATATTTTGTACCCTTTTAATGGTGCATAGTTTTAATATACATTATATAAATTTTTCGAGGAATACTTTAGATAGATTACCATTTCAAAATTTTCCCCAAAATGATCATATATAGATACACAATATATTAAACTTCCCCAACATGTATTTTCCTGGGGTGAACAGTTAAAGTTTTGCTAATCACTGTTCTTTTTTTTTTTTTTTTGGGGACAACCATAGCTAGAGTCGAGGAGGTAAATCAGTCTGACTGACATGAACTAGTCTATACACAGTATACCACTTGACCAGCAAATAAGAAAAAAAATATGGTGCAATGCAAAATGTTGGGCATATTTGGCAACACAGAAATATCAACATTACTTGCTTAAAATTATTTTAGCAAAAGGACGAAGGAATTAAAATTGGTACATGGAGAGTCACACCATACCATACTGGACGAAGAAATTAGCCACTTGATAATTTTCATGACATGTAATTTGAGTAAGTTTCAGTTTAAACGTCTAATAGCTAACCATAATATGAAGAAAAGCTTTCTTCCATTATCCTAATCCATGGTCTGGCAATCTTCATTTAGAAATCAATTACAGGATGCTAAGTAATTCGGAACTAGGTATAAATTACTTTTTTTTTTTTTTTTTGAGAATATAGGTATAAATTACTTGGAAAAAAAAATTTAAAAGTTGTTTCTTCATCTACAAGTTGTATGAGGTCGAAACATGTAACCATCAAAGTGACTTTCATTGACAAGACGAATTTTACCACTTTAAAAATAGCTAGCCTTCGAGGCCTCAACTAGCCGCATATTGCTGCGAACCATTCTTTTTGCCGACTTCTTTCATTTTTTTTCTTTTTTCTAACCTTCGATGGGTCAATGTGTGACGAACAAAACCATGATTTTGTCTCTTGGTGGTAGATTATCAACTTTAGCCGGATTCATTTCATTTGACCTGTCAAAAAAAGGCATCTGGCGTTAAATTATGGACAATTCTAATTTGTTTGATAGAGAATAATGCCATTGGGGTGGGGGTGGGGGTGGGGGTGGGGAGGGGGGGTCCTCCCTCAGAGCATATTTAATTGTAAGCGTGGCTTGTTTCGGCAACAGGCGTCACAAGTAACGCTGACGCTACTGATTTAAATGAATAAAAATACAAGGGTGAGATTAAGTCAACAAGATTAAATTTGGAATGAAAAATGACGTCATTTTGAAGTGAAAAGTGGTTACATAACTGTTCAAAAAAGTAAAAAGTGATTACACAACACTTCAACAGATTTACACTAAGATTCAGAAGAGTTATATATTTTAACTGATTTGTTATACACACTTCAAATTGTCCAAAATGACAAGCGCCCAACTTTATGATATAATATATTTTCAAATAAGCTAAAAATTGATATTATATTTTCAGATGACCTAAAATAGAATATGAACTTCATACGGTTGCGTATCTTTCATCATCAATGTAGTCAATAACACATTAACAATGCACATCCACTAATCAAACATAGGAACAATCTGTATCTTTCATCATCAATTTAAGAGAACAAATAGAGGGTCGAGCGATTAGAGCTATATGACTCCATCCCAGTGGTCGAGAGTTCGAATCCCACCATTTCCTTTCCTAGTGTAATAGTATAGGTTTATTCAAAAAAAAAATCATCAATTTAAGGGTTGAAGGGCAATAAATATTTCTTGGAAAAGATTATTCTTGTTATTATTCTTGTGCGAAAGGGATAGATGAGAGAATGAATTTTGTTCCTTTCTTTTTCGTTTTGTTTTGCAATGAGAGATGAACGTAGGCTGAAGGAGAATTTCGCAATTGTTTATGATCTGTTTGGGTTTTTAAATTCCTCCTCAAAATTATTTGTATGTAAATGAAAAAGACCGTCTTTTAATTTATGTTATCTGTTACAAAACAAAATATTTGTTCTGTTTTCCTGTCAATAGCGAAAGATAAGTATATTTGTTACCAACTAACTAGCTATTTTTGCCACAATTTTGCAAAGGCTATTTCTAATGTTATTTAAAAAAAAAAAATCATTTCAATGATCCCCTAGACTTCTCACAAGCATCAGTTTGGCTCTTAAACTTCTAATTGTACTTTAATTTTTACATCAATATTTGATTGACCTCTACTATAAATTTATGCCAAATTTGCTCTTATATTTATTACATTTTTTTCCCTCTCATTCTTTTTATCCTCTCTCTTACATTTTCTTTTTATTATTATTATTATTACTATTCCCCTTCCTCCTCCTCCTCTTCCTCTTTCTCTCATCCTCATCCTAATCCCATCCTTAAGGATCACTAATATCCACTCCTTTCTCTGCCAGTCCGATAGAGAAAATAAAGAAACTAATAGTGCATTCCACCGTTGACAAATAAACTATTTATTATACTAAAATTATCCGAAAATTTTAAAAAATACTCGAGGCGTTTAAATAGACCAACCAAGCAAGCTCCAAAATATAAAGTTAAGATTTAGTTTTTTATATTACGTTAAAAACAATTTTAATAATATATCTACTCTGCTTTTTGGTAAATTTTTCTTTATTATTACATTTACAAATATGTTTTATATGTTAAGACATAAAATAAATTGCCATAAGTGTATTTTTATTTTTTATTTAGATAATCACTTTCGTATATAAACTTTCTTGAGCTCTAGCCAAAGCTAATCTTATCGCAACGGCTGCATAGGTGATTTCATCATTTGACTATCATTGGATAATCAGTCCCTTCATTATTAAGTCTTTTTTTAATGTAATTTTACAGATTAGATAGTTATTAAGATTTTGTTCTCATACTAATTTGTAATTTTTTCCCTCTTGAGGTTTTACTATATAATCTTTTCAAATCGCTTTATTAAACCACAAAAATTTGAAGAGATTGTTTTATAGATGGAAATAAAATTTGATATAACGTAATATAATCCTATGCATAGCACATATTAAAGGCTAGCGATAATGTCAGAGCATTAATTTTCCTGCCAGATCAAATCCTCTCTAATTGACAGAATTACCCTTCACAGTCAAATATACTCTCATCTCCATTAATTCTAAAGTAATTCCTACTATTCTCCATTCCTTTGTCTTCTCAGTTCGTCCTTCTCTCCACCCTCCAATCCTCTCTCCAATATTTATTTTTCATTTCATCACCTGCTATCGCTTCTTGTTCCTCTTTCACAGATCTGATGGCTCATTCATAGATCCATTTGTTGAGCCATCATTCCACTGTACCCTTTTCTCCAACCTTTACAAAACCATATGTGAGAAAGTTGTTCAAGAATCAAATTTTCAAATAAACATGACAAATTGTGGTAAAAAATAAAAACTCAGTTTGGTACTATCCTAATCAAAGTCTGCATCATCTACAATTAGCAAGGTAGATAACAACAATAGTGTTCCAATTCTCTACATCATTGGCAATTAGACATAAGTATTCGCATCCTCTACAATATTCCATTCCAGAACCTATACAACCATCATACTCCATTCCAGAACCTATACAATCATTACAATATTCCAGTTCAGAACTTAAAGAAAACAATACAATAGAGAAGGAAAATAATATATTAGAGGATGGGTGTAACCCAAACTTTGCCGAAAAATAAATTCTTGAAAAACTCATCAAATTTTCAAAGGCACTACAAAACATGTAATTTTAAATTCATAAGAAGCCCAAATAAAATATATTTTTTTACTCAAATCAAACAACTATCACAATTTTTCCCAACATTAACAATTAATAATTAAAATCTCGGTGTGCAAAGTAAAGTTAATTGAAGTCTAATCACAAATAATTGTTAGTCCTCCCCATAAATTCTTGTATAAAAGTATTAAAAATTGAATTATAATCAATTTTGTAATTGAAATAAAAAAATTTTAGATTTAATCGTAGAAACAAAGTGCCTTGAATAGAAAATTTACGAAATGAAAAAAAAAAACAGAGCAATAAATATGGTGAGATAAAAAGGGCTGGGGAAAAAGAAGAAGGCAGAGGGTTGACGCAATAGTTGTAGTTTAGAAGAGAAAAAGAAAAAAAAAAAGTTGGGGCTAACTCTCAGATTGAGTACAAAAAAGTTTACACTTGGGGGTAATCTTGTCATTTAAAAAGTATTTGCTCTGGCAGGAAAATTAGTGCTTTGGCAATATCACCAGCCCATACTAAAAACTAGTCTTTTACAAGTTGATTTATTAAACCACATAAATTTTAAGAGATTGTGATGTAGATGAAGATAAAATTTGATATTACATAATATAATCCCCTGTATAGATGTTAAATACTAGTAAATGATTATTATACAAAGCTAACTTTATAGGTTTAAAAGATTGCGAGATAGAAAGAATAAATCAAAATTATACTGAGAAAACAAGGAAGATAACAAAAGAATCTAGAGATGGCTCCAACCTTGAGAGGGACAAGTTTTTTCCTCAAACTGAAGCATTTTCATTTAAACATCCAAACTGGCTCCCACAGAAGTAGGGGTGGGCATTCCTCTTACACAACTGATGCATGATAAAGAAGGAGCCTTTCTTACAGTACATGTTGTTTTTGTTTTTGTTTTTTTTTTTTTTGGGGGGGGGGGGGGAGGAGGGGTGTTGGAGTAACTCAGAAGCATCTAAGCTTCATAAATCTTCAACGAAAACGGGTGGAGATGGAAGTGTTGATTGGCAATTGTATAGATGCCAAATTCCTTCATGATAAGGGAGTTGTAGTTGTATAAGAAGCTATCAAACAGCAAAAAAAAGGTTACTTTTTTGACAGGATAGTTCAAATTTTTTAATCTAAAACGATTTCAAGTGAAATAAGGCTACAGAAGTGTACAAAGGACACTTTTTTAAGATTTGTGTGGCTTCAGTTCAGCTAAACACAGAACAAATGGAAACCATCTTTTGGATGTTCTGAATAATAAAGTGTTTTCAATTCTTTATAGCTTTCACTTTTTCTCTCTATGTGTCACCAAGACCATGGCATTTCTTAGCAGGAAAATGAAAGGAAATTTGCCTCGTAAACAAACTTCAGATACCTTGATATTTCTTCATCTACTTTCTTCCCAACCCACCATTATTTTCTTTATTTTATTTGTGAAGATGCTAGAATGCAAAATTTCACCAATAAGCAGATCCTAAAATTCGAGAACTTAAACATTTTCCTCTTTATTGCATGTTAGTGGTTGAGCTTTGTTTCATAAATGTACAGAAGTTTTATGCAACGAGAATAGAAATTCGCCTATATTGACTAGAAATGATCAAAGAGCCCAAAACCATTTTTTATTTCCAAAACCTCCACCATAGTATTTTTAGTACTAGTACTAGACTTAGACCTCATAAGCATTATGAAGGGAAATACTTAGGTGAATCGTGTTCACAGATAGGACCGTGGACTCCTTGATCTAAAAGTCATCATGTCGTTCGTATAGCGGGTCACGAGTAGGTTAGGGGTGGCAAAATAGTGTGTCGTTTATATGGTGGGCCACGGGTGGCCAAATAGTGACATGACAGCTTCTGAACCAAGAGGTCCACGACTCCATCCGTAGACCCAGTTCACCTAAGTATTTTCCTATTATAAACATCAACAATTAGCACTCTCAAGCAAAAATTTCAAACCTAAAGGAGAAAATCATAACAATTTTCTAGGAAAACAAATAAAGGAAACATGAAAAATCACATATATTGTTGAAGTTTTTATAAATAAATCCAAAACCCCAGCTGCTCTTTCTTCAATCACATCAAGTACCCTTGCCCATGTACAAAGCTAAGCACTATTACTATCAATTTACTTACAGCAAAATGAAAAACATCTCAAGATAGTAGTTTCCATCTCCAGCTGTTTAGAGAATTGTTCAACATAAGTATCTTCAAGACCATCTGAAATACCCAAAACCTTAGGGGTCTAAATTGTAATTTGGCAAAGTTGTGCTTTGCCCAAAAAGGGATTTCAGCCTTCTTTTCCTTCATTTTCATTTTGTCTTCTCTCTCTCTCTCTCACTCACGGTTTTCTCCTCTTTCTCTTCTCTTCTCCTTCTTGCTCTCTCTCTCTCTCTCTCTCTCTCTCTCTCTCTCTCTCTCTCTTTCTCTCTCTAGAAGAAGAGGAAAGTTGAAGCTCAACCCAACATCCTACCAATTAAGGTATTCTTCTTCTCCCATTTTACCTTACTATATATGGGTTTTCCTTAAGATAATAGTTAAAGCAATTAGTGCATAATTAGAGGATTATATGGTTACTTATGCTTCTATGAGTTTGTGCTTTGTGGTAGGAGTGAGTGTGTGTGAGTTGGAGGGTTGATTTATGGTGGATTTGAGTGAAAAGTGTTGAAGGATTAATGTATGATTTTGGTGGTAAACTATGATTTGTGAAGTATATTGTGCATATATGATGTTTTCTTGGCTTATGGTACCATTTGAAATTGGATTGAGTGTTTGGATTGTAATTTATGAGGGTTGAATGTTGGAAGATGGTGTTGCAGGTCGTTTCTGGGTTGTTTCGGGTGCCATCCGCTGCCCCATCCGCGCCGCGGATGGAACCACGGATGTTGGGGCTTAGTCTCTGCCCCAATCCGCGGCGTGATCCGCGCCGCGAATCAGGCCGCGGGTGCGAGCCGCAGGGCGAGCCGCTGCCGTGGCTCGTCACTGTTCACCCGCAGCTCGACCCGTTGTGGGGGAGCCGTGGGTGATCTTTGTGATCCGCGGGCGCGGATCACTCTTCTTTAGTTGGGTTTTGCTTTGTTTTGTGTGTATAAGTTTAGGATTTGGTTTTATACAATATTTATGGATAGATTAAGGTTATGATTAAGTGCTTAATTATGTGTTTAGGTGAAGACGGTGTTCGTTTATCTTTGGGTTAATTAATTAGCTTGGACCGAGGTAAGTAGTACTTGTATCCTTTATGCTTTTGAAAATGTATTTGTTACAATGAACTTTTCTAACTTATTTTGCATATGTTAAAGTGGCATGAGTATGTATATGTTGATTGTCGCATCCGAAAAATCGTAAAAGTAAAAGCGGAAAAGGGGTGCTAGTGGGATCGTTAACTATCGCATCCCGAAAAGACAGTCTAGTCTGATAACCCTTTTGAAAAACCAAAATTTTGGAAAAACCGTGCGCGTGTGAGAAAAATCAAATTTTATTATTAAAAAAAGTGTATTTTAAGAAAAACGGTATTTTAAAAGAAAACAAGGCCAGGACTAAAAGTGCGACAGGTTTGGCCAAATAATTTTTGAAAAAGGGTTTTATTTGAAAAATGGAGTCGCCACTTGGTACTGAGTTAGGGTGTACCAAGTCACTCGAAAAATCGTTTAACAAAACTAAAAATAACAAATTTTAAAAAAATCATTTAAAAACCCTTTTTCGACTCCGGTCTACGAAAAACGAGAGAAAAAGGTCCGGGAGTCACATTTGAAGAAAGGGAAGGCAAAGGCTCGTGCCTAAGGCACCCTTTCAACCTAGCCGAAGCTAGCTGCGAGGCTTAATCAAAATTTCCTAAATTAACCCTAAATTCTATCGCGTTTTGGATGTATCTAAATGAATGCAAATCCTAAGTCTAAATGTGCGTATCGGGAGGGTCGGAATATCCCGTCGAAGTTTGGTCGGAATTATCGCATTAATTGCGAAACCCGAGTCGAGACCTCGAGGGAGTCACGAGTGTTATGCAAAATGTAATGCAAAAAGGAAAAGCAAATAATAATATATAGTAAGTGATCGAAGAAAGTGGGAATACAACATAACGGGTACGGGGAACTAATAACTCGTGACTGAATATTTCTACTCACGGAGGGGAGAAACGGCATGTACGCCACCGCTTCTCACGTGAATAGATGACTATTTCTAGTCGGATCACACAAATGTCCTAATTTCTAAGTGAGATGCAACCTAGATGTCATACATTTAAAATGTGTCAAAATAATAATAATAATAATGAATAATAATAGTAATAATAAAATCATGCTAAATGGAAAGAAAACTAAAAGTGTGTGAAATGAGAAATGCACACGAATGCACCTAATCACTAAAATGCCCTAAGGGTCTAGCGTTGGACTAGCCTGTTCTAAAAATCTCACTAGTGTTGGACTGGCAGGAAAAGAATGAGGCCACAACTAGCGTTGGACTAGTGTGGTAACAGAATACCATAAATCATGAATTTAAATATTAAAGTATGAATTAAAAGCAATTTAAACATATAAAAACATACAAAATTACATAGGAGCACATAACATATAAGCATAATATTCTAGATGCAAAATTCTAAGAAAAGCGGTAAAACAAATAAGCATGTAAGCACGGCAAAAGCAAATAAACCCTAACTATTACACCGGGGGGCTTGATTTACAATTTAGGAGGGAAATTAAAATACCCTATCTATTACACTTTCTATCTAATTACACAATTTTTGCTAAAAATATGGAAAAAATAATCTAACTATTACATTGACTAGCTAAATACAAAAATATTACATTTTTCGTCAAAAATAATAAAATTTAAAATGAAATAACACAAAATAAATAAATACGCAAAAAGTGCATAAAATAAGAAACGCATAAAAATGCATAAAAATATCACATTAGAGCACGTTGGAGCACATAAAGGAAAAATAACGAAGAAGTCGAGTAGGGATACCTCTTGAAGATCCTAGTACAAATACTTAAGAAAATGAACACTACACGTCAATGTATCACAATATAAATAAATAAATAAATAAAACCTAAAATGTGTAATTAGAATACGATGTAAATTCTATCAACTAAAGGGACTAAAAATGAAGCTCCATAAAGCTTAAGGTGTAAAAATTAAAAATTAAAAAAATTCACAAAGTCTAGAAGGGTAGAAATGCAAAATTAAAGTAAGTAGGAGGACAAAATGATAAATTTGAACAAAAGTGGAGCAAATTGCAAATAGGGGACTGAATTGAAAGAATATAAAAATCTTAGAGTCAATGTGTAAAATTGAGGACCTAATTGTACAAGACTAGGAAATCTTTGAGAGCATACCAATATTATTCAAGTCCTAGGGACTGACATGTAACTATTTACTATAAATAGAATAACCAAAAACAGAAAATGCTAAACTAAAATAAAACTACATTAATTAGCTAAACTAACCTAATAAATTATTTTAATTGCTTAATCCAACTAAACTAAGCTAAAATGGAAATCAATTAACACAAAAAATTAAACAACGAAAGAAAGAAAAACAGAAAAAAATAAAAATGCACTAAATTAAGAACTAAAATCCAATTCCCAAATCATTTTTCTCTTTTTCTTATTAAAAAAACAATAAAAGAAATAAATGTATAAAATTAAAAAAAAGAAACCCCTCCCGCCCCAGGTCGTCTTCTTCCTTCACTCTCTCTCTCTCTCTCTCTTCGATCAATCTTCTCCGTTCTTCTCACTTTTTCTCTAGCTAAGCCCTCTCTCTGTTTCTCTATTTTTTTTCGGTTTCTCTATTTTTTTTCTTTTCCCCTGATTTCTCTAACTCTCTCCCATCATCTCTCTCTGAATCTTCCTCTCTCAATCTGCTCTCGTCCCTCTTTGCTTCTACCCGATCCCCCCCCCCTTTTCTTTCTTCTTCAGATTTTCCCTCTTGCTCTCCTCTAGCATCTTTTCTCTTCTCTCCGTCCAATCCTTTCTTTCTGACTTTTCTTTCTCCCCTTGTCTCTCACTCTCGCTGTTTCTCTCTGCAGGGGGAGGGAGATGTGGTGATGGGGCAGCGGATTACGGTGGGGCTAGCGTTGAATTGTGGGAAGGAAAAATCTGATGGAGTAGGTGTTTGGGGTGTGTCTGGCCGGAGGTTATTGGTGGTCTTCGGTGGAGTTTTGGGAAGCTGGTTTTACTCTTGATGGCTGATAGATGATTAATAGTTTGGCTGCTTATTTAATGGTTGTTTCTTGTGGAAATTGGGTTGTCTTGGTGGTTGTAGGGGGATTTGTGGTGGTATTTTGCTGTGTTGATGGGAGAAGCAATTTTGTAGACAGTGGGGATGGAGGTGAGGCTACGGGTCTGGTGGCTCACGGTGGGAATCGGAGGATTGTCAGTATTGGGTTGTGGGTTGGCTTGCGTGGTTTTTTTTTTTAGCTGTTTTTGATGCTTTTCTTTGCAGGTCATGGTGGTGTTTGGAGGTTCGGTTGTGGTGGGCATTGTTGGTGGCTGTTTTTGGTGGCCTTTGATCGGTTGTATATGTTGGGCAGTGGAAGTGTACTGGAGGACTGATTGTGGGTTGGTTGTGATATGAATTGCTGTTTGAATGTCTGCAAACTTTTGTGTTGTGGGCTTGTAGAGGTAGGGCTATTGAACTTTTGTGTGACTGTGTTTACTGAATTGGGATTGCTTTTCTGCAGGTTGTGTTTTGGGCAATTGTGTGTTGTCTTGGGTGTTGTTGTTGGCGGACCTGGTGAATTATTTGGGCAGTTCCAGTGGTTGTTCTGGTAGTATACGGTAGCTATATGAGGATTAGGGGGTTGCTGGAGTGGAAACTGAAATTGGTTTTGCAAATGGGAAAAATTTTGGGTAGTTGTTTTGGGTTGACAGATTTGATGAAGGTGTTTCCGGTGGGTGTGGTTTGAGGAATTTAAGATTCTGGGTTTGCTGAGTTTGATGGGCAAGGCCATGGGTTGCAAATTGCAAGGGAGGAGTTGGAGGAGTTTGGTTTTCTGGTTGCAGGGGTTGAGAGACGGTGGTGATGGGGTGGAAGAGGGAGGAGATATGGTAGTGAGGCAGTGGAAAAGGAAGACCAGAAGGAGACGGTGAGGGAATTCAAATCCAAAGAAACCCAAAAACAGCAAGAAAGAAAGAATAAAATTAAAAAAAACAGATAAAAAAAAAACCTAAAATCTAACCAAGCATTCAATCAGATTCCATAATAAAATCAAAGAAAATAAATGAATCAATCACAAGAGAAAAGAAAACAACTTAAGATATTACCTTCAAAACTTGTAATAATCAGAGGATGAACAGTGATTTCTGCCTATGAACAGTGGCCCTTTTGGAGGAGACGATGAATAGTAAATCAGCTCTTGAACGGCGATGAACAGTGACCGAATGTTGAAGATGAACAGTGAGGCGGCTTGTGTGTGTGTGTTTAAGTGTTTTATGTGTGTTTTTTTATCTAAAAAATCACAAAAGAAGTAGTGTTTTAGGGTTTGCCATTTTTCCATCCCTTTTTTTTTTAATCCCTAAGTGGGGTATTTATACTGCACAAGTCTTAATCTCCAAGAAAGGGCTAAAAGACCAAAATGCCCTTGACTACAAAAATTACAATTTTAACCTTAAAATCCATTTTCTTTCACAATAATAAATAAATAAATAAATAATCAAGAAAAATGTAAACAATAAATTCATTAATACTAATTTATTCCGAAAAAAGTTAGAAACTTAGAAACATTCTAAAAAACGAATTTGGAACCCAAAAATTGGCGAAAATGAGTTTGAAATGTGAAATGACAATTTCGTCCTTGTATAACAAAATATACAAAAAAAATAGATATTAGCCTCAAAAAATTATCAAAAATTAAAAATAAGCTTAAAACATTAGAAAATGCCTTTTTGACTCAAATTTTGACAAAAAATGAATTTAAGCTGTAAAATGACGATTTTGCCCTTGGGTAATGAAAATTCACAGAAAAATAGCTATTGACCTCAAAAAAATTATCAAAAATTACAAATAAGTTTAAAACACTAGAAAATACATTTTTGACTCAAAATTGGTAAAAAAATGAATTTAATTTGTAAAATGACGATTTTGCCCTTGGGCAATGAAAATTCACAGAAAAATAACTATTGACCTCGAAAAAAATTATCAAAAATTACAAATAAGCTAACACTAGAAAATACATTTTTGATTCAAAATTGGTTAAAAATGAATTGAATTTGTAAAATGACGATTTTGCCCTTAGCTGGTACAAAAATAATAAATAAATAATAAAAAATAAAAATAAAAATAAAAAAATACCAATTAAATCCAGAAAAATCATAAGGAATTATCAAATCTATATAAAAGTAAAAATATGAATTTAAAACTCCCAAAAGTTGATAGAAAAATATTTACAAATAAAATCACTATTTTGCCCCCCAAATTATTTGAAAAATTAAAAATTAAAATTTGTAACAAAAAGTGCAAACATACTCTCCCAGTGTTTGAAAATAAATGGTGTGTCAAAATTTGGTGTCTACATTGATGATTTCCCCATGAATATGTAAATGTGGTCAAGTGTGAATGAATGAATGTTTTGTGATTGAGCTCTAGTGTAGAGTAATTATTGACGGGACTAGTTCCTTAAATTGATGTTTGATGTTTGATATGAAATCTTTGACCGCGCTAACCGGAGAGTGTTAGCTTATTGTTTTGAACCGCGTTAACCAGGTTGTAGTTAACAACTGGATGTCCAGGGTCAATGTGCTTTATTACTTGAGCTCTTTCTTTAGTATCTATATGAAATGTTATGTGGGCCACATTTATTTGAACGAATGGTGATTAAAGTAATGATCATTTGAATGATAAAAATACATATGTAAATGTAATATATTCAGGCCAATAAAGTGATACTTGTGCTACTTATTGGGTGAGTTTTCACTCACCCCTTTTGTTTTTATACGTAGAGAAGGATGATTTTGGATTCAAGAATTTGGATTAGCTATTGGAGCCTTTGCTTTAGAAGATGTGGAGTAAGGCTACTAGTAGTAATATAGTTGTTTTGTTAGTCTTTGGCATGTTAAATTAGGATATGTTTTGGGATTCTAGAATGTTAGAATCTTGGTTGTGTATTTCAAAGTTGAAAGTTATTATTTTGAGAATTGTAATATTTGGGATTAATGTCATCTTTAATTTGGATATTTGGGATCAATGTTTATCGTTATATGTTATTTGGGATAATTGTTTAGATGGTTTTGGATCTTTTGAGCTTTGTGTCTCAACGTAGTCTAGGCACGGCGGTGCCACGTTCTGGGGCACGGGGCGTGACACCATCAGTTGACGTGCAATAAGATGAAGGGCAGACTCCTGGATAGTATATTCAGCCAAAGTCCTTCCGTCTTCTAATTGTGACCGGCTAACTGCTTGGAACAACCCACTAGTAGAAGCAATAAGGCGAGGCCACCAAATCAGTGTATTAGCAATATGGTTTTTAAGCATCAAACCCACAAATTTGTTGTATAATGAATACTTTTATAGTTTCATCTTACCCCCAAAACAAATTATTTGAAATACGACAGAGAGAGCCTCTGAAACTTTTGACGATAGTGCTAGGAATTTTTTTTTTTTAAAGCTGTTACATATCTAAGAATCAGTTAGTAGATAAGGGAAAGCAGTACTAGTTCCACCAACCAAACCAAAAGAAGTTTCAAAATTTTGAAAAGGAAAAAGAAAAAAACTGGGAAACAGATATCTGTCACAACAGCAACAATAAGAATTCTGAAGCATCCTAAGTATGCCATCTTATCTGCAACAAAAAGAATTCTGCTACAAAACAACTATGCCATTTTATCTACAAGTGCACGTAGTAAACTGAAACTTAGAAGGCGCACACATTATATTGTGTGAAATATAGGTGAACATTGGCTTCTTTGTCATAAGCTGGATAAAAAGAGATATCCCCCACAAAGCACTGGCTTCCTTGTGGTAAGCTGGATAAAAAGATGCAATTCCATTAGAGAATTGTATCAGACATAATCAGAAATTGGTCATAGCCAGAAAGACATTGAATCTTTAAAAAAGCAAACTGATCCAATCTCTGCGATGTGTTCAGCAATGCTAATCATCAAGGTAGATTTTCTGAACTCTATGTTGCTTCGACATCGCAGTTCAGCTGTAATTAAGCTTTAAGGTCGTCAGATTTTCGTACTTAGTTTGTGATTTAAGTTGAATTTTAATTTTCATCATGTAATCTACTTCATGTCAGGTCAATTATGTACATGAATTGCTTTGTAGTTAATCTTGACAGATGACTAATACGGATTAACTAGTATTGGTTCCGAGGGGAGGGGAGGTGGGGGACACGGACGTGTTGGTTTAGGGAACCATGCAGGCTAGCAGTGATGGATAGCTACTGAAAATTGGAGTAAATCCTTTAGGGGGGTCAATTTGAAAAGACTTCTGACATGGGTGGTTTTATGGGTTGGTGTTGAGCACATTTAGCGAATGAGCTTTCGTTTATTTATTTTTTTAAAAAAAATATGTCCGCACATTCTATTTTTTTGGCCTGCAGAACTCCGCACCAGGCGCGGCGTTCCCTTCTTACAAAATGCACATTTGTTGAATGCGCGTTTAATATGCACATTCAACAAATGAGCATTTAATGTCAAATTTCCATTTCCTCTACTTTTTTTTTTTGAAATCAAAGATTTAGGCACAAAATTATGAAGAGACAATTTTCTAAAATGGACCTCTTTTGACTTTCAATAATTAAAACGAAATCAATTTTGTCAAAATTTTAAATCTTGGAGTTTTAATCAAAAAGAAAAATATATTGACATTTTTAATCATAATCTCAAAACATTAAAATTAATTTCAATTTAAAATTAATTTCTTCTAAATTTTGATTCAAAGTATCAGGGTAAAGAATTATAAAGGAGATGATTTTTCTAAAAGTGGACCTTTTTACTAGCCAATTCCAACCAAGATCAAAAGAAAAAATTGATTTTGTAAAAATTTCTAAATATTATTTTTTTAATAAAAAATATTGACATTTTTATTCATCATCTTCAAAATAGTAAAATTAATTTATTCTAAATTTTGACTATAGTGCTTGGACACAAAATTATGAAGGAGATGATTTTTTGAAAAATGGACCTTTTTTTATTGGCTAATTCCATCTAAAATAAAAAAAAATGATTTTTTGAAATTGAATTCGAAATAGAATCTCTTAAAATTTATTTCTCTATTGAAGAGGTGAATAGTGAGAGAGTAGCTTGGGTGAGAGGAAAAGAAAATGAATGCTAGTGAGCAAAAGAGTTGGGCATGAGTTTTAAAGACCAAAAAGTAAATTGATGATATGCAAATTAGTTGCACGATGTGCGAGCTTGGTGAGAACGCATGCTTTCTGACAGTCAACATTCGGCTGTCAGAATGCGCAAAAACTAAATGCGTGTTTATGTCAACGTTCATCCCTACCCTTTTGCTATCTGGAAAAAAAAACCACATAATGCGTAGGCCTATTGTTTAAAAAAAATAAAAAGAAGCGCATTGTTTGAATGCGTACTCTGTAAAGCGCATTTCGCCAATGTGCTTACCCCTCTCCCGTAATCCAAATCAACACCCACCCCTATGTCAGAATTTGAAAAAGACCCCCCCCTTAAGGAATCATTCCTGAAAATTGGGGTTTGCTTGAGGTGAGAGCAGAGGGGTCTGTCATATCATTTTAAATTAGTGGACAACTGTAAAATAATGTAACTACGCAACTGCACCTTACTAGTTTTAGCCAAAAGTTTGCGAGTAGACAAAACGTAGTTTCCTATACACTTTGCAGAATAAACTAAAAACATTCTACTCTTACCATAAAGTGGAACAAAGTTGGAACAGCTTGACCAATTATCATTCACTTCCTTCCCCTTTGCGTACTATTACAAATCAGAAAACGGATATCAAATACAATTATACCTCCCAAAACCAAGTAAATAGCTATTACACAATCAATTGTTTTGTTTTTTAATACTCACAATATCAAGTACAATAGAATTGATTATATCATAAATTTAGCTAGTTAAATTCAATTTCTTTGATTGAATTTGACAAATAAGTGAATCATATGGTCAATAGACAACTTCTATACCTGTGATCATTTTCTCCATATAAGAGGGTTTTCATTTAGCCTACTAGACATTTTTTCAATTCACAAAGTTACCTTTTTACCCGAATACCATATTGATGGATGAAGATCCCCCGATTGCTCAACAATGCATATATATAATAAGCTAAACTTTTATTTAAGACATGAAGTTTTTTTTAACGCAAAGATGAACATTTGTGAATAAAAACTCCTAGTTACTCAACAATTCATTGCTCAAGTTGCTATACATTCTTATAATTTTGCATATCTTTTTACGTGAAAATCGATATTTTTAGATAAAAATTCCAAATTACTCAGTATAGAAACCATAGGAGTAGAATAATTTAACTTACTTTCTTCTCTTTTTCTTTATAAAAGTCACACTAAATCAATTTACAATCACAACATACCACTTTATTAATCATATTCAACACTTCATTCGTAAAATCAAGTAAAGATGAGAAATTTTATCAAACATGCAAAATTTTAAACATAATTTCCTCCACTTTACAAGATATACTTTCTTTAGAAGCAAAACTCTTAGTCATATAATAGTTCTTTCTTAATTAACTAGGAAAATAGTTTTCCAAGGCACAAGGATTTACTTCTATTGGTAAGGGATTTGAACACTTCCAACGTGGAACTTATTGCCCTACTAGATCTGGGTGAAAAATTTTAAGACAATTTTGAAAGTTTTAGAACATGTTTGAAAATTTTTGACAAAATTTTTCCTATAATCGGACGAAACTTCTTGCTAGCAAAACCAATGTTTAACATTTCAAACCACAACCGATATTTCCAAAACATTCAATCAATTCCTAACACATTCAATCATTATAACACATAAAAACATCTTAAACCTCCCCAACACTTAAAATGTACATTGCCCTCAATGTGTAAAAAGGTAGGAAAATAGGATGTAGAAAAATAAAATCTTCCTTATTATAGTGATAGTCATATCACAAACATGGAAATCACCAAACATTGATCAATTATGTACCAAATTGCAATGATGTCATGTTCAGGAAAAATGCATTAGTTTCACTAAAAACTATAATTATTAAAAATCAAAATATAAAAAAACTAAATTGTTTGAGAGATGTAATTAACAAAAAATTTTAAAAGAAAGAGGAAAAGAAAGAGCATTTCCTTCATTAGCAATGCCCGAGGTGGAAGGATGCTGATTCCCAAAATGGTCCTCCAATGCTCGTAGTCTACTATCAATCCTATTGATATGTTCCAAGACATGTGCCTGCGTAAAGTAGATAGCATCCATGATCCTCTACTATTAACGGGACCAAGCAACATTGAGGTGGAATCGATGGTGCAAAGTGGAAGGCTAGCTTGACTAGATGGAGCTGCACTTCCAGTACCTATTTCCTTCTGCATCTGGGATATAATTACAGTTGGCATCCTTGTCTGTCTAAGTACCACTGTACTAACTATATCTTAACAATATAAAGAATGTGGTAATCGAAGAATACACCAAAAACCATCAGGAAAGTTGGTTATATAATCTCAATTACTCCCACTAATATGATGATTCGCCCCAATATGAAGGGCCTGTAAGGTAATAAGGGGAGTAACGCAGCAAAAAATTTAAAAATTTATTACCTTAGCCATGGATCTCCTTGATGTAATCTATACAATTAAAGGATGTTTAGCACAAATACCTCAACTATAGAAGGTTTCTATGCTTTAAAGGGAAAGATCCTATTCGATGAAGGTATTGATCTACCATGAAAAGCCCTCCAAGTGTTGAGCCTCCAATGGTATCCACATGAACACGATATTTGAGAACCTTTGGGCTTGCTTGACTTGGTTTTGAGTGCTAGCTCCCTTGAATGATTCATGAAGAACATAAGAAGAAGAAAGAAGTTGAAATCCTAACAATTAGGGAAGGAGGTGTGGCGTTTTTCTTTGAGAGAAAAAATGCCACCAAGCTCTCAATTTTTCTCTCTCTAAATTATGTGTAATGTTTCATCAATCAATCAAGAGTCAAGGCATGAACTTATTTATCAATGTAGTATCCTAATCTTTAAGGAAACAAGAGCAATTAGAAACCAAAAAGGTTTAGGAAGCTTACCTTAAACTAATCCTATCCCTTTAGGAAACCTATTCCAAAAGAAAACCAAATAGCTTCTTAATTCCTTTTAGAAAACTAATTTCCATCAAAACTTAGAATATTTATAATTAAATCCTTTAAGTTAATTTATCACCTACATTAACCCCATAAGTATATATCTTATACTTAGCTTAATAACAATTTAATCCAAAGACCATGTTCTTATTGTATATGACCCATTAGGTTCCATTCACGTTGGCAATAAGTACAAATTATAACTCATTAATTACTTAATTAAGAGCTAGATAAATTAAACACTTTAATTTATCATTAATTCACTAATTAATTAATTTGCACTTATAGATCATGAGTGGCGTCTAGCAATGCAGCATGACAACACAAGTGAATAGGAAAGTCATATAGTAGACTACATCTATCAATGACAATGTTACCGTGTAATTAATATCCTTTCACCACACTGTATCCCAATTAGTCCAAGAGTGTAGTGTGCACTCTTTAAATGATTAATTAATGATTTCTTGTTCTCAAAATATAACTTTCCATAAAAGTATAACCTTGAAACTGTTTCAAGTCAAACTTTCACTTTTGCGCAAAAGATTCTTTAAGTTATATTTCAACAAGTGGTCAATCCGAGATATACTCTCCTATAATAAGGAACGGTGAATTCTATATTGATTATTCACTATTCTTCCATACTTCATACTATACCCAATCTCTATCATATGGGCTACTCTTTTACGAGCACTGAGCAATAGAGTCAAAGCATAGTAATCCACACTCAAGATATTTTGGTAATCTCAAGTCTAAGGATCACTTACACCATTGCCATTAAGAGTACAATTCATTGGCACTATGAATAGAAACACTTGGCAGATCAATCCAATGAACTTATTTTCTAATAAGCATCCACGTATCAATTTATGTACCACACACCATAACTGACGAGATCAACTACTATTTACCATAAGTAGAGGCTATGTGCTAGTCTTCTTGTATTAATGATGTCCTATCTCAATAATACTACAACTAGGGATGTTTAAGAATATAACTTTTGTTAGTGTATGCCCTAAAACTAAGTTGGTTTTTGGAATTTTTATTACGCTTATTTCGCGTTATACTTATATATGTGACATTTTCTTTGTCATTTAATACTTGTTATTAATATTACTTGTTTATTTGATAAAGTTTATAGAATATTAACTGTGTATAAGAGATTGTAAAAGTTATAATGATGAGACTCTTATTACACATAAAGTTGTATTCTTAAATATCCCTAGTCGTAGTATTAATGAGATTGGACATCATTAATATAGGAAGACTAGCACATACTTTGCCTCTACTTATGGTAAGTAGTAGTTGATCTCGTCAACTATAGTGTGTGACACCTAAACTGGTATGTGGGTGCTTGTTAGAGAACAAGTTCATTGGATTGATCCGCCAAGAGTTACTATTCATAGTGCTAATGAATTATACTCTTAATGGCAATGGTGTAAGTGATCCTTAGACTTGAGATTACTATGGTATTTTGAGTGTGGATTGCTATGCTTTGACTCTATTGTTCGGTGCTCATAAAAGAGTAGCCCATACGGTAGAGATTGGGTATAGTATGAAGCATGGAAGGATAGTGAGTAATCGATATAGGATTCCCCACTCCTTATTAAAGGAGAGTATATCCCGGATTGGCCACTTGTTGAAATATGACTTAAAGAATCTTTTGCGCAAAAGTGAAAGTATGACTTGAAAGAGTTTCAAGATTATACTTTTATGGAAAGTTATATTTTGGGAATAAGAAATCATTAATTAGTCATTTAAAGAGTGCGCACTACACTCTTAGACTAATTGGGATATAGTGTGGTGAAAGGATATTAATTACACGGTAATATTGTCATTGATAGGTGGTCTACCATATGACTTTTCTATTCACTTGGGTGGTCATGATGCATTGCTAGACGCCACTCATGATCTATAAGTACAAATTAATTAATTAGTGAATTAATGATAAATTAAAGTGTTAATTTATCTAGCTCTTAATTAATTAATTAATGAGTTATAATTTGTACTTATTGCCAACGTGAATGGAATCTAATGGGTCACACACAATAAGAATATGATTTTTGGGTTAAATTGTTATTAAGATAAGTATATGATACTTATGGGGTTAATTTATGTGATAAATTAACTTAAAGGACTTATTTATAAATATTCTAAATCTTGATGGAAATTAGTTTCCTAAAAGGAATTAAGAAGCTATTTGGTTTCCTTTTGGAATAGGTTTCCTAAAGGAATAGGATTAGCTTAAAGCAAGCTTCCTAAATTTTCTTGGTTTCCAATTGCTCTTGTTTCCTTAAAGACTAGGATACTACATCTATAAATGAGTCCATGCCTTGACTCTTGAAAAATGGATGAAACACAAGATAAAATTTAGAGAGAAAAAAATTGAGAGAGGCATGTTTTCTCCTAAGAAAAATGCCACACCCTCTTCTCTCTAAGGGTTAGGGTTTTGTCTTTTTCCTCTTCTTGTTCTTGTATTCTTCATGAAATTCAAGGGAGCTAGCACTCAAAAGGTAAGGCAAGCAAGCCCAAAAGTTCCTAAAAATCATATTCATGTGGATACCATTGGAGGCTCGACACTTGGAGGGTTTTTCATGGTAGATCAACACCTCCATCGAATAGGATCTTGCTCTTTGAAGCATAGAAACATTCTATACTTGAGGTATTTGTACTAAACACCATTTAATCATATAGATTATATCAAAGAGATCCATGACTAAGGTAATAAAATTTTAAATTTTTTGCTGCGTTACTGCCTTTATTACCTTACAACTTTATGTGTAATAAGAGTCTCATCATTATAATTCTTACAATCTCTTATACACAGTTAATATTCTATGGACTTTATCAAATAAACAAGTAATATAAATAATAAGAATTAAATGACAAAGAAAATGTCACATATATAAGTATAACACGAAATAAGCATAATATAAAAATCTCAAAAACCAACTTGGTTTTAGAGTATACACTAACAGGGTCAAATCAGGTTTTTGAATAATAGTCATATAAGCCATCATTACATCAGTAAAATTATTAATTCGAATGAAACCCCGTTTTGACAAATTATATAGGTCTGAAAAATAATCATAATTATGTAGTACATGATGAACTTATGTTACATTCAAATTGCATAGTTCAGTCATATTCAATATGCATTACCAAGATGTAAGTATCTACAAAGATGTCCATGGACCACCCATATCCCAACATAAGCAATTAGATATAATTATGATCAAGATTCTTTGCTTTCTTTGTCTAATTCATATATTAAATATACTAAAAATTCAATTTGACAAAATTTACATCAACCAACCAAGAAGCATTTATATAAGATAATTAGTATTAGTTGGCACTAAGGCTGTAAATGAATTGAGCTATTCGTGACACAGCTCGGCTCGACTCGTGAAAGCTCGACTTCGGTTCGTTCGTGAAGCTAAACGAGCCGAACTCGAACACAAATTTTGGCTGGTTTATTAAACAAGCGAGCTCGAGTTCGCTTGTTTAATAAACAAACAAGAGTTCGAGCATAAGCGGCCCGGCCTGGCTCAGTTCGAATAACACTTTTATGCTTATTTGAACCAAGCTGTTCGCGAACAAAGCTTGACTCGACTCGTGAAAGCTCAAACACAGATTTTAGCCTGTTTAATAAACAAGCTCGGCTCTGCTCGACTCGTTTATTAAACAAGCACAAGCTAAAATTAACAATACTCGACTCAGCTCAGCTCGTTTATAGCTTTAGTTGGCACGTACTACCACAACAAGCTATTATAAAAGCAATATGAACTTTTGGAGAAAGGAACCTAAACACATGTTTCCTTGTTGAAGCAAGGGAGGTCATCATGAACAACACAATATCCTTTGGGTTGGTCGCGAGACATCACACGTGCCATTTCTGGCAATTTAATGGACAGATTAAATTGTTATAATGAATGGATAAGATTGAACCTGCAAGGCATAAATGAAGTACATGAAAAATGATATCGTTTTAATTCAGAAAAAAAAAAGAAAATGAAAAACAAGTCTAAAACCACAAATACTGTTCCTCAACTGTGAGAAGTACAATTTCTTTGTTTGTAAAATTGGGACTGTGAAATTAATGGCAGGCTTACTGCAAAATATCAACTTCAAGTCTTCATTATTTTATCTCTTTTTTTATGTTTGGCTTGGTTGTGTTTTTTCATCTATCCTATTTGTAGCAAAAAAGTAGAAGCGAGATGAAATTGAGAGAAAGATTGAAGTGAAAATTTGTGGATCTAGAAGCAAACAGTGTTGTAAGATAGAGTTGAGGATTTAAGATTTGATGGGTTGTTAGTTTTGAGGGCACAAGCTTAAGCAAGCAAGTTGAAGAAAAGATCTTGTGTCAATAAATTGAGGTATGGTAAAAACTTTATTCAAATCCAATCATGAAGATACAGATCTATTTTTGTGAATGTGGTTATTAAAATGCAAATCCTTTATGTCGTTGCAATGTTATGCTGTTGCATGGGAATTTGCTTTCTGCATTGTTGCTATAGGAGACAACTTGTAAGTGAAGAAATAATATAAAATTGTGATATGCAATAAGGTCAAAAAGAATAGTTAATTTGAAGAAATTCATTTGCAAAGTATAATATGGTGTAACATGGAAGATCGGTAAAACCAATCATATGTTAGTAAAGGTTGATCCCATTTGTGTGTTTTGTTCTTATGAATGTGCAAGCATTGTTCACTAGCGTGAGATAAGGTAAAATGGAGCATAAGGAGAGAGATAGCTAACTAAAGATAGTTTACAATCATTTGCGGTAAAAAATTGATAAAAATGTCTAGTGACGTAGTGTAACTAGTAGTGGTCAAGTGTAAATAAATAGTTACTACATGTAACACTCACTAAATGCATAATTCACAATTGAACTTAAAAAAGATGTTAATAATGTACTTGAAACTTAAAGGAGCACTGAGCAGTTTTGTGATAGCCCCACCTTACCCAGAGGCGCACCAAAGGGTTTAGCGGACTGCTTGCCTGGCTCTCGTCAGGACTCAAATCACGCACTCATTCAAATCATCCAAACGTGTGTATAACCCATAAATACTTTATCATAAGTCAACTTAACAGTACAAGTATCTCTAAAAGGTATTACATCCCAAAACATATTTTACAAGAATAGCCTAAACAACTTGGCTATTGAAATATAAATAAACATCCAACATGTCAAAATCTGCTTCTCCAGCTTTAATAGTACGGAAAGCCTGGGTAAAGAAAACAAATGAAAGGAATGAGTTATGATAGCCCAGTGAGTGCTCCAGTCAAGCAGCATACCAATAAACAAATAATCATTTAATATTAATAATCAACAAATTCAATAAACAATGAATAAGCAATGTGAAGTGTCATATAATCAATGGCGAATACAGGCTCACTATGGGAGCAAGTTCAACCGCAGGAGTATCAATCATTGAACAAGATAACATTGGTATCGGGACCGAGTTAATAGCTCAGGTCCGAGATACTTGTAAAATTCAATCCAGAGTTACCCTCTTTGAGGAATGAAACTCATATAGGAAAGAATATCACTCGCCTATAACCCCCAACACCTTATATCACCCCAAACACACCAGGTTGACTAGCCGTGGAGTAACGATAAAGTTAGCCACGGAAGTCCAAGTTCATTCATGGAGTTCAATCACGAGTTAGTCTCTTTGAGGACTTTACTCAGATGTGAACATTAACACTCATCGATAACGCCCAACACCTTATACCTCTCCCGTACACACCAAGTTTGACTAATCGTGGACTAACAGTGAAGTTAACCACGGCAATCGCATGCACGAACAATCACATTAGAGCAATGAAGCATATAACAGCGGAAGAGGTGCAATAAAGTACACACCTTTCCTTAAATAGCACATGTCATTGAATAATATTTACAAGCATAACATATCATTCACGCAACATGCACACACAGAAGCACTCACTTGAAATGTTTAGGAAAATATTTCGTAAAAAGGGCGGGATTCACTTTCGGATCTTGAAATTCAAAAGAAATAATCTAATGAAAATTCGATTAAAACCCTAAGTAATTTAGTAAGAATATTCAAGAAATAACCCAATTATTTCTAGGGTTTCATTTCTAGGGTTTTTAGAGTTTAAGGTTTTACCCTTGGGTTTAGAGTTTTGGCTTTAGGGTTTTCTTGTTTTAGAAAAATTTAATTCATTAATAGATCATTCTCTTAAAATTTCTGCACACCAAATTCCCTAAATCTTGCATATTCTAGGTTAAAATTTTCACCTATCATTTTTCTTTCTTTAATTCTACTGAAACTTTGGCAGCATCTCCCCTTAAAATCGGACTACCCAAAATCTTTACCTGCAAGAAATCAACCAACCAATTCAATTTCCAACAAGTTCTATAACTTCCATATCTCACTCAAAGCCAATTTCACTCAAAATTCCAATCAAATTCAAGATTTCAACTCCAAGTTTCTTCAACAATTCAACACATGATACATATTATTTCAAGGTTTAAATACTATCCACTAGTTCATCTAACCAAGAAAACACTTAATTTAACAAGCAAAATTTCATTTCAAAACTTATATCTTCAAGTTTAATAACAAGTATCTAGTATTAAATTTGCACAAAAGACTACTTAAAACTTGGAAATAATAGCATAAGTTCATAGTAGATACCTCAATCAAGCTTAGATCTTTGCTTAAGAAGAAGAGGAGCTCACTTTCTATGGTGAAGATTGTCCAAAAATGGAGAGAAACTTTCAAGAAGATGAAAACAAAAGAGAGGAGAAAGAGAGCATGGGAGGGTCGGCCACAATGAAAGAAAAAGAGAAAGAAATAGGCCCAAAAAAATAGAAAAGAAATAAAGAGAAAAGTGGGAAAAGGTGCAACCAATCATAGCAAGACAAGAATCTTCCTAGGTTTAGATTTTTTTGACATATTAGCTACTACTTGGTTAAATATGATTAGTATAAATTTTTAATCACTTATCACCTAGTAATTAGCAAGCTTTATGGCACAATTTTTAAAGCAAAAAGAGAGAAGAATAGGGAGAGAGAGGGCCGGCCATAAAGAAGAAGAAAATCAAGTGAATAAGTGAAATTTTTAGGTCAATTTTTGAACTAAAGCTCAATTGGTCAAAAGACTAGAAAATGGTAGAATTAGTTAGTCAAAATTAAACACTAGTATAAACTAATGGTCCAATGAAATTAATCCAAATTGGATACTTAGGTGTCCCACTTAATAATGAAAGAATCTTATTTACTTAACCTAATTAACTTAAGAAATCTTCCAACTAATAAATCAAGGATTAACACTAAACTCTAAATAAAAGAAATCCCCTTATTAAATACATTTCGATTTTCCTTTTCTTTTCTTTTCTTTTCTTTTCTCTCTTTTTTTTTTCTACTAATGAACATAACATGAATTAAATGATTTTTATATGAATTTCTAGGGTGTTACAAGTTTAAATTTTGTTACAGATTAATGGGTAAAGATGATTGAGGCTGAAGCGAAGGGATGCAATTGTGAAATTACACCATTCCAAGGCTAGAAATGGAGTTTGACTCAGAAGACAATCTTATGAATCTTGCAATTTTTATGCTACAGCTATAGGCTTTAGCGTGTAAAGGAAGTACGACAATAGAAATAGCAATAAAGTATTAATGTCAAGGAGGTCACATGTACCAAGAAAGGTAAAAGGCAAGCGAATGTACATGATGCGAGTCTAAAAAATTCCGTACAGAAACTAAAACTGGATGTGGTGCAAGAATGAGAATCATGTTGAATAGGAAAATGAAAAGGCATATGGTTTAGGATTTTGTTGTTGAACATAATCGTGAACTATGTCTCCCAAAATGTCAGCACTTGATGCAATTCTGGAGACAAGTGAATAAGGCACGAGCATTTGAGGCTTAACTTGTAGATGGCAACGGCCATTAGTCGTCTAGAGGCACAACAAAAATATAGGAAAGCTACCTTCCCAGACAATTGTGAACGCGAAAGAGAGCATTAATGTCATTGCCCTGGATGACAAGGAGGAAGACAAAAAGCAAGGCTAGAAAACTGCCAAGGAAGAAGAAGAAGTAGTGCTGATTGAGCCTAGAAGGGATGATAGCAAAGGAGATGGAAAGGAAATGGCAGGTAAGTCTCCAAATCTTGCTAATTATGGGCCCCAAAATTCTCATACAGCTAAAGAGATTTGTGAAATAAGAAAGAAACAAAAGATAGATGAGGTAAAAAAAGGAAGGAACAATAAAGCATGTGTCTTTGGTTCAACAAAAATTGCCAGAGAAATGCTAAGATCCTAGTATGTTTGCTATTTCATGTAAGATAGGTTACACTAAGATTAAAAAGACCATGATAGATTTAGAAAAATCCATTAAAATTTTGCCTTGTTCTTTATATGTTTCATTGAATATTGGTTCTTTAAAGAATCCTGCTGTTATAGTCTAACTAATTGACAGGTCTAAAACCAGTCCAAAGGGTATAGTAAAGGAGGTTTCTGTAGAAGCAAAAGATTTGGTTTTTCCTGTAGGTCTCATTGTGCTAGATATGAAAGACGATGAAAATATTTCTCAGACTTTTATTAGGAAGGTCATTTTAAAAATATCCAAGACTAAAGTTGATGTGTTTAATGGTGCTTGGACTCTGGAGTATAATGATGGAGTTGTTAAGTTTAATATTAATGAGACTAATTGATTGTTTTATGAGTTTGATAGATTTATTAGTACGTGATTGTATTAAGTAAGTGCCTTGTTATGTTAAGTTTTTGAAAAAGACATACATTGCTAAAAGAAAACAACGGATGAAGAGGGATTTGTAGATAAAAGTAGGTCAAAATGTATCTATAATTATGGCTGGTGTTATTTCAATAGCAATAAATTTCCTCCAGAGCAACTTTTGAGAAAATGACAACGATACCCTTAACTAGTCAATAACATTATCTCAAGGATCCATATCAATCGCTTGTCGCTTTTCATCTTCTCCTCTCTGTCCCCTACCATCCTTCACTACTTTCTTTTTCTTGTTCGTTAACCTCTGTCCCCATCCCCTCCCTATAACCAATTCCCCTTTCCCCAACCCCTCTTGTATTCTCCTAATTTTTCCTAATCTACAGCAGCTCTAGCCGTGCCTCTTTATGTGCCGCACTTGTAGATTCCTTCCATAGCTTGTTATAATTATTCTAATTTCCACAAGACCTTTGTTTGTTGCTGCTTCTACCCTACTTTGTTAATCCAACCGCTGGATGATATTGTTATTTGACAAGATGGCTAATACAACAACAAGATTTAGCAAGATCGATATCTTCCTCAGATGAAATAATTGGCGATTTTAGCAAGATTGGATAGATTTGGGCATGCTTGTATAATGAAGAGTTTTGATTTTATTGCTTCCGCATAAGCCAATTTCCTCAATATATTTAATCTCTAGATTCAAGTTCCTTAATTTATAAACATTTTGGTTCAACCCAATCCCAATGGTTTTTATTATATTAAAGTAGCAATGGGATGAAAAGAAATTATAATTATAAATGGCAGCATAAAGCCTCCTTGAAATTTTCTCTTTGTTAATCTCAAAAAATGATTTCCTTTGTTGATGGATTCTTAGCTATTCAAATAGTTGGCGTTGCTAAGCTCTTGAATGTTAGCGACACTTATTTTAATTCTTTGCTGCTACTTGATTTGATGGAGTAAAATGGATGAGGAAAAGAGATCATTGAAGACGTTGATCTAATGGAGCAAAGAAGATGAAGAAAAAAGATCTTTGAAGCTATTGATCTGATGGAAAAGAGACCATTGAAGATGAGCAACAAAGACGGGTAGACTTGTGATAAAACTAATGGGGTGCAAATGTTTTACTTGTTTTGACTTCTTGAGGGTATCATTGTCATTTTGTCAAAAGTTGCTCTAGCAGAAAATTTATTACTCTGGCAATAACACTTGCCTATAATTATTCAAAAGAATTTGCTTGTGAAGTATAAAGACCCAGGTACATTCACTATTCTTTGCAAGATAGGTAACATTAGGATTGAAAATGCCATGTTAAGTTTAATTAAGAAGTAATTGAATTGTTATTTATTAAAATATTTTAACTTAAATACAAAACAAGCCTAAATTGAAGCACAAGATAATCAAGCTTAACATGTTGAAGCTCGATTTGTTCATGTTCAATAATCTGAGTTTAAACTCGGTCTTGTTCTCGAGATTTCATTTAACGAGTCGAGTTCAAGCAAAAATTTAGACTCATTAATAATTGAGTTAGAGCATTTTTTTATTTATTGAATGAATAGAATTTGAGCCTCAAATACCCAACCCTTATCAACTCGTTTACAGCTCTATGTGAAACTAATTCACCCTAAATATATCAGTACAATAATAAATAATGAAAAATATATCAGTGCAATAATAAATAATGAAAAATATTGTTATGACGTGGCATCACAAAAAAATTGCAAAATTTCTCAAAAAATTTGTAAAATTATTTAATAACTTACTACTTTAAAAAAAATTATAATATTTTTAATAGTGTTTGCTGATTTGGCGTAACCATAGCACGAGCACTAGTTTCTGTTATTAATTGAGCGTATCATTAGCGGTCCTCAATAATGTCAAATTTATGAACATGTTAGTTCATTTGTCAAACTTATTGTGAGTTGATGTTAAGGCTCAAGCAAATTATTGAAATCTGGTGATATATTTGTACGAACGCGCATGGTTACTTTAATTAGGTGCTGATTCAAATAATCCAAATATTCCTAGTGAGGTCTGACATAATTAACTTTATTGGACAACTTTTGTTTTTTTTTTTTTTTTTGTATTAGTAGGTTATGTTTGAGGTTAAGTGCATTAAAGTTCACTCAACTACCCCCTGAGTTGGCCCTCTACACCAAATTTTTTTTAATCTTCGAATCCATTTATAAGTACTCAACAGTTAACATACAATATTTTTGGACACAGGTATCCTGCTATCTTAAGTATTTTTGTTTTCATTTTTTCCTTTTTTTCTCCAATTTTCTTCCTCTTACTGTCCTTTTCTTTTTTTGTTTTTCACCTTCTCTTGTGCCACTATTATTATTATTATTATTTGTATACAACAACAATAATAACAATCTAAGCTTTTATCCCATTAAATAAAATCCACTATATGAATCATATGTCGCCATCGATCAAGACACAAGTCCGTTCTTATTTATAATAAGTCCTCTTTGCCTTGTGCTGTTGTGAACATTTTTTTTATTAGAATGTTTAGGTTATTTTGCAGCGTCTTACACATTAAAATTTTAATTGTCAATGGCATGCTAAAGAGGGATGTGTAGTTAGCCATAGTGCAGGGAGAGTAAATGCCTCAATGGAGTTCGCAGGAACGATTTTTGTATAAACTAGATTATTATTTTATCAATTAATCCCAAATTTAATTATTTGTACTGTTTTAAAAGATACAAATTTTGTATGTAGGCAATATCGTGGTCTATATATTAGGGTATGGACCTTCTGGTGGGTAAGTAAGTGGTGGAGAAAAAGGAAAATTCTTAGGTAGACCGAATTTACATTGCTACTTGTAAACTTTGTTATCTAAAAGAATATTACATATGTTAATAATGTATGATGATGTAAGAAAATACTTTAAAAGATGATTATGTAATTTTATTTTAGATCATAATGTTCACAACTAACTAATGTCGTAGAACAAATTCATAAGAAAGGGGGACAAAAGAGGCTGGATTTTTTTTGTGCGCACCACCGCCGAGGGGGGGAGGGGGGGTTGGTTGGGATTGGCGAAGGAGAGAGGCAAGGTAGAATTATGCAAACCAGGAAGAAATAAAAGTAATATATCACAACATGAAACAAATTATATCTCAAAAAAAAAAAAAATGAAACAAATTATTTGGAATAAATAAATATTAACCACAGATGGTATCTGGGAAGAGGTCAGACAACTTATGGGCTTTGGGTCTTCTGTTACACAATTTTGTGTTACACTTGTGTTACACCACCTTCGTGATTGACAAGTGTACCTGTGTTTGGAGATAGGGTTAGTGGGTGGACACTTGTCAATCACTTAGGTAGTGTAACACAAGTGTAACAGCAAAATATGTAACAGAAGACCCTAAGCCCAACTTTTGCTTTCTGAGTGGTCCTACATTCGGACAACGTTGTTATTACTACATTGTAATCCTATATTCAGATTTGTTAACACAATTGCATCTTGACCAGAACACACTAATTTCTGCAATCCTTTTTAAGCACTTCTGTTTTGGACTTTTACACTTCATGTGAACAGCACTCAGATATTTTTTCAGAAACCCCAATCCCAATACTCACGGCTGACAAATGACAGTGGCGAATTTGTCAGTGAATCTTACTTCATTCATTTCCTCAGTTGCCACTGTTGGACTGTCTTTGAACTCTGAACCGTAGAAATATTATCACTGCAAAAAATGGCTACTCTGCAACCACCGGTATCACAATTGCCTCAAAAATCACCTGCTCCAAAACTTCTTAACAAACCACTTTTCAACATTTTATTGCTAACCATTTTCTGCTCCCTTTCCTACTTCATTGGCTCCTATACCAACTCCATCTACTCCATTTCACCGTCTCCATCTCTTATTCGCAGAGATACGAACTGTGGTTTTGAGGTCAAGAACAACCTCAACACAACTGTCGAAAATGTTCAAGAACCACTCAATTTTGAACCACTCCATACACTTTCTCTTCCAATGGAAGACACCCCAGAGAGTCATCAGCCTTTTCCATACTGCCCCAAGAACTACACAAACTACTGTCCCTGTCAAGACCCAAATAAGGAAAGGTTGTTTACTATTGACAGAAGATTTCACAGAGAGCGGCATTGCCCAGAAAAGGGCGAGGCATTGCGGTGTTTGGTGCAGAAGCCAGCGGGGTATAGGAGGCCATTTCCATGGCCTAAGAGTAGAGACTATGCTTGGTTCAAGAATGTGCCCTTTAAGAGACTAACAGAGTATAAGAAGAGCCAGAATTGGGTACGACAGGAAGGCGACAAGCTATTTTTTCCGGGAGGTGGGACTTCTTTTCCCAAAGGAGTTAAGGGCTATATTGATTTATTGAAGCGTGTTGTGCCACTCAACTCGGGGGCCATTAGGACAGTGCTTGATGTTGGATGTGGGGTGAGTATAAACGGATATGTTCAAAGATTTTTATTGTTTTTGTAAGATTCTGAAATTGAACGGATTTGTTCAAAGATTTTAATTGTTTTTTTAAGATTCTGAAATTGAAAGTTTATTTTCTTGAGATGTTGTTTCTTTTATTTTCAACGTGCTAGGAGTGTTAATGTGTTTTTCTAGATGCATTGTGGCAAAATGTCCTGCTGCTTAGCTTCCTCTCAGTTTTTAAGATGTTGGATTTGTGGACTAAACTGGATCAAGGGAATTGTTTTGAAAGAGGCTTCCGTGAGATTTTGAATGCATCTTGCCTACTGCAATGGTTTCTTCCATATGTTGATTTCCCCTTCCTAAGTAGATGCATATACTGGAACTCATAGTTTGCATGATCAGATATAGCTTACTAAATCTCTGGAGAATAGGGGATAACTAGTAGGATAACCTCCACCCCACAGAATTTTTTTAAAGCAGCATAACCGCTGTTTAGCTTGTATGTAAATTCTTGATTTTTCTAGAATCCAAGAATCTGTTTTGCTTTTAGGAGTAAACAGATCCTTTTGTGGAAATGGATTAAGGTATTTGAAATGGTGCTTGAAATAGGCAAGTGAAAATCTTTACCAGGCATCTTTAATGGGCCAATTGGTGAATTTCCCCAAAGAACGAATGTGTACGATAACCCAAAATTCTTTGCCGTTTGACTGGCAAATTAGATTTTTCTGAATTATGGTTATTGGCTATTTCAGTCTTCTTATAATGTTTAAATAGATGCCTAATGATTTTGGATTTTGTTGGAATCTAAGACTAGTGTACTGCTTTGCTAGCATAAGCAAATGCAGAGGAGTACTGCTTTTGGTTTTCTGATGTTGTGAACTATGGAAGAGACAGAGCAAAGTGATGTCACTGACATTTGTGAAACTCTTTGTTCTGTTCTGTTCTGGTTGCTATCCCAACTCACAAGATTATTAGTTTAACCAATCCAAATGATAAAGGAATTTGACTATAACAGGCAGCTGGTGGAAACGTTTTCGCGTGGTTGGCAGAGTAAGTTGTGGCCAAAGAGTAGAGTTTGTGTCAGTTCAGTAATATAGCTTTAGAGAAAGACTGTGGGAAAGCAAGGCAGCAATTGCCTGGTGATCACATTTTGTTTTATGCATTGACTATGGGTGCAATCATAGAATCGTGCGAGAAATTGGATTCTTGAAGTAGGAAAGAACTTGTCTAGCAGGAAGTTCAGTAACTTACAAGCACATTTAGTAGTCCTCATTGGATTTTATGTGCTGTTGCCATGGTTTATCAGTAGTTAATGATGTCAGGAAAAGCATATAATTCTACATGCATCTGCTTTTTCATATATTGCACATTCAAAGTATGGAATTGAAACAGTCATATCAAATAACTTTTTTAGTATCCTTCATGTCAACTCAACCCATGGTTAAGTCCAGAAAAGAAAAAGGTGACTTTGGACCAAAGTATGGATTTATTTTAGAAATCGTGGAGACAGGTCTTCATATATAATAATCTTGGAGTTGGTTATTTCGTTGTAAAATTTTATCACAAGCATACCTTATTTCTGTACATCATCACTAGTTGGAAGTATTCAGAGGCATGATGCCTATTCCTTAACCTTCATGGGGCTGTTGGAGAAGACGGAAGCATTCAAAGGCCGTCTCGTTCCTCTTCTTGGGTTAGTTTTGATAAAACAATGCTGCATTGTAGTTCATTTCAACTACCTTGGATGATAGTATAATTTAAGTTCTGGGTAACAAATTTTCTTTCGGACAACTTCATACTCCAAGCAATTAACTCAATTGATGTTGATGCTGGAAAAGATTGATACATATATCAGTTTTAGTTGCTCAAAATATGGCATAGAGAGTTTCATTCCTGTTTGAAGTAATTTAAGACACAAGGAAAGAGAAGAGTCACTAAGGGAAGAAAGAAGCTGATCTGTTATCATCTTCTATTGGTATCTGCACCTTCTTATATTGGTTTTGCTCCTTACAATGTTGAAATGGCAATTGGTACATATCTAATGGTCCACACTCACAAAGTCTTTGTTTGGATTCAAATTTAGTGCGTCTTTGTTTCCAGTGACAAGTTACAAAGCTGCAAAGCTTGGTTTAATTTGCATTTCTCACTTTTTGTGATTATTAATTAACCATTTTGGTTACTGCCAAAGTTCTGATGTTCACATATCTGCAGAAGTACAGAAAAAGAAATAAGTGACCATCTTTCCTGGTTATCATTGATTGCTCATACTTCTATCTTTAGCTGCATGAGCTTCTTGTGGAAGGTCCAAAAGAACAATATTAGTAGGAGTGATGATTTTAGTTATGATCTTCCAAGAACATGTTTTCTTTTCTCTTATTTTCAATTAGCTCGTACTTTGCTTCCTGCCTCCTCCAAATCACTATTTGCAGTGTCAAATTACCCATAGTCTGAGTGCAGAACAAAATTTATATCACTTCGGGTGATGGGAAATGTATTTCTCAGGTTGCAAGTTTTGGAGCCTCCTTGATGGACTATAACATTGTGACAATGTCCATTGCTCCAAGAGACATACATGAAGCTCAAGTACAATTTGCGCTCGAGAGAGGAGTTCCAGCTCTGCTTGGAGTACTTAGCACATATAGGTTGCCATTTCCATCACGATGTTTCGATATGATTCACTGTTCTCGCTGCCTTGTGCAGTGGACTGATTATGGTACTTATGCTAATTTCTCGATCTTCATGGAGTGATTTTTTGATAGTTGTTACAAGTACATCCATCCAAATTCACTCTTTGAAATGCAAATGCACCTTTTTCTATACACATATTTTTGGTTGTTTGTGTGTTTTTTTAATTGCATTGCTAAAAACTGATTCATACATCAGAATTGTTTCAGTTCTTAAATCTGATTTTTCTATGACAGATAAAAATGAAAACCCTGTCAAGTTGATCTTTGATAAACTATGAACTCTAAAGAATATCTCTTGTTTAGCTGTTGACTACTAAGCTTATAAAAAAAAAAATATTCTCCCTCTCTCAAAATTTCAGGTGGACTATACCTAATGGAAATCGACCGGTTGTTGCGTCCTGGTGGTTACTGGGTATTGTCTGGACCACCTATCAGTTGGAGAATCAGCTACAAGGGTTGGGAAAGAAATGCCAGTGATCTAGAAATTGAGCAAAATAATTTAGAAGATCTTGCCAGAAAATTGTGCTGGAAAAAGGTTCGAGAGAGTGATCCAATTGCAGTGTGGCAAAAACCTACTAATCATATTCACTGTGCCCAGAAGTTGAAGACTTGGAAAGCTCCCAAATTCTGTTCTCATGACTTTCCTGATCATGGCTGGTACTTTTAGTTGTCAATATTGCATCTAGCCTATTAAAAAAGAATATAATTCACTAGTGTTTGTGTGCAGAATGAATGCATTTACTGGCAAATAGAGTAGTTTCTAATGACTTGTATCATTTTAAAGATGATGCAATAATCACCAATTTTAGAAGAGGCGTGACCTATTTGTTTAGAGTTCGCTGTTAAAGTATATTTGACAAATTTTTGTCATTTCATTTTCAGGCACAAATTTCTGGGTGACCTAATCCTGCACCTCTTCTCTATCTTGGGTAGTTATTAGTTTCAGAGTTTGTCCTGAACCAACACAGCACTTTTTTCTGTTATCAATTGTTTTTAGAGGATTTCGATCAGGAAAATTACAAAAAAACCCCCATTCTGCCTTCCTCCTTCCCCTTTCCAGTGCTGAACAAAAAGCTGTCTTTGACTTCAAAAAGCAATTGATCTACATCTAAAAATTGAGATGTTATGATATGCCACATTTTGTTCCTTCCTTTTCGTCTTTCCTTACGGTGCTCTGTTGCTGATATAAAGTAAGTGTAAAAGCTTTCTAGTTTATTATAAATGAGGCCAGAGTAGCAATGAGGATGTATTTCTACAGTGTAGGATTTTTATTTTTTATCTCATGCTTTTTCAATTTGGAGGAAAAGTTATTGGACAATGAACTTTGTTATGGACTGCTGGAAGCAGCAGAGAATGGAACGGAAAAGTTCCTTACCCAATGAGTTTCGGATAATACATATTGAATTAGCTGTTCAGTTTTTGTGTATAAATTGTCTTCTTATTGTTGGAGCTTTATATTTTTACAACCAATCAATGTAAAGATGTTGTTATCTTCTGCAAATGGCCAATCTACATGAAAATCTTGATGTGTTTATCAGATTGTTATCACAATTGTTTCTTAAAAGGGCAACACAATTGAGCAATTGAGAATTTTAGGTACAAGAAGATGGAACCATGCATTACTCCGCTCCCAAAGGTGGAACATGTACGCAGTACATCAGGAGGATACCTTGAGAAGTGGCCTAAAAGATTAAAAACTGCTCCTCCAAGGATTAGAAGTGCAACAGTTGAAGGGGTTACAATGAGAACCTTTGATGAGGATAACAAGATTTGGAAAAGGAGGGTTTTGTACTATGGGAGTGTTCTCAAATTTCTCTTTAAGGGGAAATATAGAAACATTATGGACATGAATTCAGGCTTAGGAGGTTTCGCTGCTGTTCTTTCTGAGTATCCAGCTTGGGTAATGAATGTGGTTCCATATGATGCAAAGAACAACACACTCGGTATTGTGTATGAACGCGGCTTAATTGGAACATACATGGACTGGTAAGACTTAACTAACGTCTCAATTCAGCTTACTATTCTTTGTACCAATGTACAGCTGTTTGTCCTATTTTGTTTTGCTTTGCCAATCTGTATTTTTGGATGGTAGGGTTGGGTTTTATGTTAACTTTAGTTGTTGGGTGCTCTTTTTATGTAAATATTGATGCTTCCACCCTTAAGCCATTGAGAATACAAACAAGACTAGAAGCATTTTACAGTTCAAAATCAGGTGAAATCAGATTTTTTCCAATCTCATACTTGCCACCATCTTGAAGATATTTGTCTGGGAGTCATGATGGCTACTTTTTACAGTTAACTGTTGTATGATGAGCTTGATCTGTTAAAAGCCGAGATTACAATTACATGAAGTTGTTCTTATGGATTTTTCATACAATTCCATTGTCAACTTACCGCGATTGAAGAAAATAAAGATTGTTTGTTCTCCACCCACCCTTCCCAGAAAAAAGAAAAGAAGAGTTGATGAAACAGAAATTTTGAGTGAAAAGAAGAATAAAAGAGTAACAAGTAACAGAGAATCTGCTTCTCTGTGTGATGTGTGCCAGTCCTTGCTTTAAATGAGAATACTTGAGACATCTTCTTTTCATCTCATTTTCCCTAGTGAGTTTAACTTTTTTAGCGATGCAGCAAGCCATACTCATTTCTTGTAGTTAGTACTGCTTGTACAGTTTCCAATCTGTTGTGTGGTTTGGCTTTCCTTTGGAACTAAATGATAAGTTTGTCAGTTATACATTTACCCAAAAAGCAGAAGTTTGTCTGTCATGTCAGTTTTATACTTGCTTTAACAATCATGCGTTTCAAGCCATCCAATAGAGAAAGAAAATAATGACCTTGTTTCCCTTTACACTCTATGGTGTCAATTGATTCTTAACAATTCTTGTTAGCAGGTGTGAGCCCTTCTCCACATATCCAAGAACTTATGATCTAATACACTCAGATGGTCTGTTTAGCTTGTATATGGAAAAGTAAGTCTCTATTTCTTACTGATTTTGGTTGCTGCTGCTTGTTGAAAGTACTGCTAATTTACCATGCAGAGTGTGAAATTGGAAAATGAATGCCAGGAATGAAATTAGCATGATGTCTTACATTTGCAATCTAGTTTTAATATGGTGGCATACAATTTTGGATTGCCATTTTCAATTCAATCCAAGTAGGAGTTATCTTTCGAAATAATTCCCAAACTGTAAAATTTACATTTATGGGATGCATTCTTAAAATCAAGAATGCATTTACTGATTTTTCTGTCTTGGTTTTCTCGAGGATTCTGAGACTGCAGCATTAGAACTAGAGAAGAAGATGAGATTCATTGAGAGGACTGTAAAAGACTTCTACTAGTAGAGAATGTATTTGAAAAATGAAATCTTAAAAATGAATTTATCTAATATGATCTCCCTAATTTGGGAATGAAAAATAACCCCCATTTCAAGCTGACTTTTAAATAACTGAAAAATTGAAGAAAGTAGGCAAAATGCTAATCTAGAATTCAGTTGGCATATCTTTCTTTATGACTTATGAGTGGCTCTTATAAATTGTAAGAGCTGCTTTTTTATTGCACTGAACAATCATATGCATCCAAATGGATGAATCTCAAGTTTAATGTATAATCTCTTTGCAGATATTTAAGTGTATCAATTGGAATGTTTAAACTTACAATTTAATAATTTAGAAGCGGTTTTCTAATTTTCCACTGGCATGAGAAATTATAATTAAGTTTTTTAATTAGCCTTGGGAGCAAACTCACTCCATCCAACTCAAAAATGTATGAGAAAATCAGCTACCTGTACAATATCCTAAAAGGTCAAAATGAAGAAATCCCACAGGTCCAGAACTGACTAGCTAACAAATGCTTGGATGTGTTTGTACAACCTTTTGCACAGAACGCAGCAATTTTACCGCTAAAGTTTGTATACGCCACTTTCCCCTTTTAAATCAATTTGTTGTCTTTGGTTAATTGGTTCATGTTCTGCATTTTATAGATGTAAAGTGGCATTCAAATTGAACACAGAAGATCCCTTTGTGACCATACTGATTTTAGTTTCACCTTCAATTGTGCAGGTGTGATATTCTTGACATTCTTTTTGAGATGTATAGGATTCTTCGCCCAGAAGGCGCCATAATTATAAGAGATCATGTTGATGTCATTGTGAAAATAAAAGAAATTACAGATAGAATGAGATGGAACAGTAAGATTTCACACAATGAAATCAGCCCTTTTCATTCTGAGAAGATACTATTTATCGATAACTCCCCAGAATGACATCTTGTTAGTTCTATTGCTCATCTCATATGCTATATGCTGCATCTTGATGAAGTCAGCTATATTGTATTATCATTCTTCGTAATTTTGCCAGTGGAACTGGACCTGTTTGTTAGTATATAAAATGTCCATAAGGGCGTTTCTTACCATGTTAGTTAGGACAGCACACAAAAGAACACTTTGTATTAATCTGAGAATTAACTATCATTCAAAAAGCTGCTTGCCTTCAAATCATTAAAAAAAATATTCGTTTAGACAAAATCTATCTGCTTTTACGTTTGCATTCAAGTTTTAGTCGTTATTGTCTATCCATTTTGTCTTCAATATAGTTTGCCCGGCCAGTACCTATATAAAAATGGAAACTGGTTTTTCTGGTAAGTAAGCTTAATTAATTATAGCAGATTATTGGATCCACGTCTGCATGGCATCTAAATGGAAACTGGGAAGATGCAAGATTCTTTTTCCAGGAATTATGGCTTGCTTCAGTATTGATTCCTTCGTCAATGCCTTCAGTATTAATTCCTTCGTCAGAGCCTCTTAGAAAACCAGTTACAAGCAGCAAATTTGCGCACCGCTGCATTCTTTGATGTCCTTCCGATTCTTCATCTACTAAACTTTGTGTTGTGCTCTCTATTCCATTTCATGGGACATCTTTCGTCGGACTGGATATGTAGATCTATCTATAGATGAATCTACTGACGTTGCGGCCACCTAAAAGTCCACAATCACTTGTAATAATATTTAAAATTACCCAAGTGTGGTGTGAGTAATTGAATAGTCACAAGATTTACCATAATCCAGTGAATGTAGTCCACTTTAAGACCTTCTGCCCTTTTATATTAGAAGCCTCCCGTCAGTGTTGGAAAACTTAATTTTCCTTTGCAAGACCTGTTTAGTGGGTTCTCGTAGGGTTATTTATTCAAATATTGATGTGTTTTTAAAAAAATAACGATTATTGTCATTTTAATTCGTACTCTAAAATGACCAAATTGATGTTGAAAAAATCAACTTCAAAGTCAAATTATGTATAACTAAATTCAGTGAAACTTTCAAAATAACAAAGCCTCAGAAATATTGGTTGAAGTCGGTTTTCTCAAATCGACTTTAGTAAAAATTCGAGGTCAATGTACTTAGAAACTAATGTTATTAGAATTGGACCAAACCAACCGGTTCGACTTAGAACCGGCTATGTCGGAGGTCCGGTTCTGTACCAAAGCCGCTAAATGCATAAAAGCCATTGGGAACCGATTCAACCTTGCAAACCGAAAAAATCGCATGAATCGTGAACTGTCAGTTTTCAATATTTTTAAATTATTACAAAAAATTAAATTAAAAGAAAACTAACAAAGCGCAAAAACCATTTTAGTTTTTACCATTGTCATTCCTTTCAGATCACATGGCTTTGTTGTCACCAGGATCTCAGCAGCAACACCACCTTCATAATCCTTCACCACCGCCACCAACTAGACCACCCTCACCACCACCACCTTCTTCATGACCAAGGAGCAGGTGCAGCTGTCGCTGCTCTAAAGCTAGCCTCTCAGTCTTGCCGTTCTGACATGAACTCTGACAAGGTAAAAAAAGCAGGCAAAGACTGACTTTTTTCGACCACCCTAATGATTTTGTAGTTTTTTTTCCAAGATTTTGTGATTTTTGAGATGGGTCTATCTAGTTTAGAGGTTGATCTAGCTATTTAATTGCGTAGGTTGCTTGATCTCTGCATTTTCTAGCTCAAATTGGGGTAAAAGGACATTACTGGAAGTGCTACTGGAGAGAAAAGTTTGGGAAATCGTCAAATTAGGGCTATAAATATATCGGGTCGGTCCTTTGGCCTTTTGCTGATTCGTGTTACTTATGACTAGTTTGAGAGTTGAGGATAGAAAAGAAAAGAAAAAAAAAGATAAGTTATAAAGGAAAGGAAAGGAAAGGATGCACATTTCTTTCTAACTTACTAAATCAATTCTCGAAAATCCATACAAATTCAAAGACAATCCTCAATCAATTCTACATGTTCCAGAACTAATTTCACCAACCGCAAAGCCTAACCAACATTGCTTTTCAGCCAAAATCTCTGAATTCGACAACTGTTGTTTATTATTACTATTTTGTGAAACTGATAGAATTGAGAAGTCGGATACCCCAAAGTTTCAATCTTAGTATTCGACGTTCATATTTTTGTTCCAAAATTATTTTAAACAACTTCGAAGTTATAAAATTATATTTAAACACAGAAACAACTCCAATAACTTTTTGTCGCGTCCTAAAAATCGTAAAAGGCAATACTATGGTGGGTTTGTTGATTGTTGCGTCTCAAAAAGACGGTCCGGTTCGAGACCTTTTTCAAAAGAAAGTTTTTTGGAAAAAAAAACTGTGCGTGTGTGAGAAAAAATTGTATTTTAGTGAAAAAGTGTTCTTTAGTAAAAAATGGTATTTTGAAATAAAAAAAGGCCGGCCGGGATTAAAAAAATGCGACAGTTTTGGCCAACTAATTTTAAAAAAGGATTTTATTTTGAAAAATGGAGTCGCCACTTGGTATTGAGTTAAGGTGTACCAAGTCACCTGAAAAATTGTTTAAACCAAACAAAAAGTAAAATTTTAGAAAAATTATTTAAAACTATTTTCCAATTCCAGTCTACAAAAAACAAGAGAAAAAAGTTCGGGAGTCACATTTGATGAAAGGGAAGGGAAAGGCTTGCGCCTAAGGCACCCTTTCAACCTAGCCGAGGCTAGTTGCGAGATTTAATCAAAATTTCTTAAATTAATCCTAGATTCTATCGCGTTCGGATGTATCTAAATGAATGCAAATCCTAAATCTAAATGTGAATATTGAGAGGGTCGGCATGTTCCGTCGGGGTTTGGTTGGAATTATCACATTAATTACGAAACCCGAGTCGAAACCTCGAGGGAGTCACGAGTGTCTACGCAAAATGCGATACAAAAGAAAAGAAAATAATAATATATAGTAAGTGAAGAAAGGAAATGGGTATGCAACATGACGGGTACGAGAGACTAATATCTTGTGACTGAATGTTTCTATTCACGGAGGGGGCAACAACCTGTATACCATTGCTTCCCACGTGACTAGACGACTATTTCTAGTCGGATCACACAAATGACCTAAATTCTATGTGTAATGCAATTTAGATTTCGCACGCTGAGTATTTGTCAAAATAGATAGATAGATAATAAAATATACAAAAATCATGCAAAAAATGAAAAATTCCTAAAAAGCTTAGTAAACTTAGTGTGTGAGATGATATGAAATGCATACGAGTGAAACTATCACTAAAATACCCTAAGGGTCTAGCATTAGACTAGCCCATTCTAGGAATGCCTCGCTAGTGTTGGACTAGCACGAAGACAAGAAAGCCACAACTAGCATTGGACTAGTGTGGTGACGGAATAACATAAAACATAAATTAAATAGTAAAATATGAATTAAAAGCAAATTAAACATATAAAGACATATAAAGTCAAATAGGAGCACGGAACACGTAATCATGATATCTAGATGCAAAACCCTAAGAAAAGCGGTAAAACATATAAGCATACAAGCACGCAAAAGCACACAAGTCCTAACTATTATAATGGGGAAGTTAGCTACAATTTTTAGGAAAAAAGGGTAAAAATGACCTATCTATTACATTTGCTATCTAAAATACAAAATTTACTGAAATATGAGAAAAATAATCTAATTATTACATTGACTAACTAAATACAAAAAATATGCCAAAATAAAAAAATTGTGATCTATTCTATCACATTTTTTTTTGCCAAATAATAAAATTACAAACTAAATAGTATAAAGTAAACAAATATGTAAAAAGTAGATGAAAACAAGAAAAATCATTGAAGAAAATGCATAAAAATCACGTAGGAGCACATTGAAACACATAAAAGAGAAATTAATAAGAAATAGGAATACATCTTTAAAGACCCGGCATAAATGCTAATCAAAATGAATAAACAAGTTACGACACCACTATTTAAGTAAAAGAAATCATAAAATGTAAATACTAATAAACTAATAAAAACATAAATTTTAGCGAATTGGGAGAAAAAAATCGCAACTTAACATTGATAAGTGATAATTTTACATATTTTAGCATAGTATTACATATATATTTTTAGTGTGTTTTTAGTACATTTTAAGTATTTTAATATAAAAATTGCTCAATTTCATAATTTTTCTTCCATTTGAAGAATTTCTCAAGAATTAAGGTTTTTACCTGATTTTTATGGTTTTGAAGCAAAATCTATATTTTGAGCAAATTAATGCACAATCTTTGTACAATCTTTTAGGTTTTATACATTCAATCATAATTTGGATTAATTGAAGTAAGGCCATCTCATTCTTAGTGGATTCAAGGATGATTGGATTGGGAATTTCAATAGAACAACTTCTATATTCAAACTTAGAGGATTCTTTTGCTCAACTTTTGAGAAATTCTCATCGACAAATTCACCATGGAATTAAAGGATCAACATCACAAAAAGATCTCAAGGGAATAAGAGGCATAACAAGCAAAAAAGAAGTGCAAAGAAGCAATGGAAGTGAAGAATTGGACAAAACTAGACGTCGGTAACAACGACATATTTCTGTATTTTGGAAATAACTTGAGCTAAAAATATTAGATTGAGATGATTCTCATGGAATTTTAAAGCTAAGAGAATACTCTACAATTCTTATGAAGGCAACAAAATCCAGTTCGTACATCTTCATGGCCAAAAATCCAATTTACTGAAAAACAAAGCTCTCTCAACCACGTCTCAGTATTTTGGCCATATCTTTACACCCAGAATTCCAAATGACCTGATTCTTGTGGTTTTAGAAATATAATTCAAAGGGATACAACTTTTGTGTTTTGAGAAAAAGCTAATTTTGACTTCTTCTAGGAGAAATACGCGGCTGAAGATACGCGGCTAACCAGACGCGTATCGTCAGGCGCGTATCATGCATGTATGCTAGAAAATGACACTTTCAACTTGCAGCTTATCTTCCAGCCCCTTTTAATGACTTTTTGAAGATTCTTTGCACCTGCACCACCCAAGGAAACATTGAAAAATTCAAGAAAAATATTTTTGTGATTTAAAAATAACTTGTCATGCAATTTGCCATGCAAGTTGGTGACATGATTAGAGTGAATTTGTCTATAAATAGGGAGCTCTTGCAAGACATTGAGGAGAAGTCTTGAAGGGAGGAGTACTCCTTGTCAATACTTAGAGTAGATTTTCTTTCTTAGTTTTGTAGTAGGCAAAATCATATGCTTGTAACAAGACTTTGGAGGAACTATTTTATACTCAACATGTTTGATGAAATGCAAGGACAAGTTTTGGAGCCAAATTCATCCAACCAATGAGCCACTCTAACTTTATTCCTTTTAGTTTCATTCATGCATGCTTGTTTACTTTTAATTATGTGCTTAAGTTTATCTTTAATATGTTGAACTAAGTTGATTCAACTAGGTTTAGGATGAACCTCTAACATGTTTGAATTGATTTATGGCCTATTTATTCTTGTTATTCATTTACTTGGTCTTAACACTTGTTGTTGATTAGCTACCAACTTCAAGTCATCTAGTTATTATTTGACAAAGAGATTTGCACTTAACAATGGAAAGAGTAAATGGAACTTATGTTGAATCTCACGAGAGTAGTGATTCACATAGGTGGATTAAGGTTTAAAGCCACAATTCACGAGTTAAATGAGCTAATGCATGCTAGACTTTACCACGAAAGTAGGAAAGCTCATGTATTAGTAGTCTTCCATTCGTAGAGAGATCTAGTTTGGAGTAAACATGGAGTTGAATCCTAAACATGAATAAAATTATTAAGGTCATAAGCTAAACATTCATATTGAGTGGATTCTTAAACCTAGTCAACTTTGTTTAACTAGTTTCTTCATTGCTTGTTTACTTGAATTTGATTTTCCTACCATTTCTTCACTCCAAGGATTGATTGTCTAGATAATAAAGTAAGTTAGTAGCTTTGGTAGTTGCTAGTTCATGTTTTCTCGTGGGATCGACCCTAATACTCATCACAACTACAATTGACCCGTGCACTTGCGGAAAGAGTATTAGGTTATAAATTTTATTACTTGTTTGTATTGATTTGTGCATGATTTTGATATAACCTAAACTCCACAATCAAACATAAATTAAGGGGGAGCAAAATCATAAATTTGAACAAATTCAAGTTAAAAGCCATACAGATTAAAGTAAGTGAGGATAACTTTGCAAATTAAAATAAATTAATGGACAAAATTCGAATCAGCAACTTCAAAGGTCCTAATTGCAATTAATCAATACCTACTTTGAAAGAAATTAAAACTGGGGGGTGGGTCAATCAAAAATCCTAGAGGACTCAATGGTATAAAATAATGAAAAACTTAGGAAATTTAGAAAAACTGATTAAAAGTCTAGGGACTAAGATATAAATATTTATTATACATAAAATCAATTTAGCAAAAATCCTAAACCCATAACACAAATTCTGAAATCGATGCCAGACAAAAAAATCAAACACATTTTCCCAAATCATTTTCCTCTTCCAGCAATGAAGAAGACTACTTGGGCCCTCAAAATTGATTTCTTTCCTACAGAAACTCTATCTTCTGTCAACTATCCTTTTCTCACCTATCTCTTTTCCCTCTCTGTCATTTTTCTTCTTCTCCAGTTTTTCTCTTATCTCTCCCTTTTCCGATTTCTTTCTCCCTGCTCTCTCTCCCTTTCTTTAGCATCTTTCCCGTTCTCTCTCTCTATCTCTCTTTCTCGTCTGATCTACCTATCTCTCTCTTCTCCATCTTCTTCTATGCCTCTGCTCTCCCCTTTCCGGTTACCCTTTTTCTTTCTCTCTTCTCTTTTCTTTCCCTTGCTTTTTCTCTCTCATTCTCGCCGTCTTTATCTCTGTTCCTCTTTCCTTCTTTTTCTCTATTTCTGATTTCTCTTGTTCTTTCTTTCTTCTATCGGTGTCCTCACTCTCTCACTTGTGTATCTCCCCTATTTCCTTCCTCTCTTCTCTAGCTTCTTCACAGAAAACGCTAGAACTGGACCTCCCCAAGCTTCTTTTCTATCTGATTATTCACCCTTCAATGTCTAAATTCACTTCCAAAATCAAAATCTCAAAATTTGTAGTCTAATCAGTTACTAACCAAACAATGAGCACAAGAATTACAAGAAAGGGAGTGATGGCTTTACCTGGGTTTGGATGGTGAAGATGATGCTAGAGGTGGTAATTTCACAATTGTCTAGCGGCGGTATGAATGAAAGATGATGACTGTTGACTTGGTTGCTTGGGTAGCTTTGGGCTGTGAATTGGCAACTTTTGTGGCTTGTGGTTGTGTATGCTCTATTGCAGGTGGCTGTAAATTCTTTTCAGTGAAGTGATAGAGATAGTAGTATGGTGATGGACTTTGGTGGTGTCCTGTTGACTGTTGGTGAAAGGGTTGTTCGGGGCTATGGTTGTGGTTTGCAGGCTTTGCTGATGAAGGTTGTGGTTGCACTTGAGACTGCAATTGGGCAGTGACGGAGGTCTGATGATGAGGACGTGATAATTGCTGGTTAGGGATTTGATTGGTTGTCTGTGGAAACTTTTGAAAGGTTAAACAGGTGGTGATGGTGGAGATTTGCAGCGGTTGAGTGTTGTTGTGTAGTGGAAGGGTTGTCAATGGTGGTAATTCCGAGTGGTTTGAGAGAGCTGAAATTGGGGTCTTTGGGACGTATTGGAAACTAGTGGAAGTGGTGCATAGAGGCCTTACTGCTGGAGGAGGTTGGTGGATAGAGGGGAAGGGAAACTAGTGGTTGGGATTATGCATATGTGCCGTTGTTGAAGTGTTTGTGTGTGTGATTAATGTTTGTGTGTGACTAATTATGCTTGTGCGTGACTGATTATGCTTGTATGTGAGTTACTATGTGTATGTGTGTGTCTGTGTGTTGTTTGTGTGTCTGTGAGTGCTTGGGCATGGGTTTAGTGTGTGTATTGTGAGTTCTTGTGTGAAAAGAAATGGAAGCTCTGTGTGGGATGTGTAAATCTGTGTGTGAACTAGTGAGTGATTGTGTTTTTTTTGCGTGAATCTGTGTGTTTATGCTAGTGTGCAAATGGTGCGTAACGTGTGTATGGGTATGTCTGTGAGTAGTGCATGTTTGTGCGTGTGATTAATGTTTGTGTGTGACTAATTATGCTTGTATGTGAGTGACTGTGTGTATGTGTGTGTCTGTGTGTTGTTTGTGTGTCTGTGAGTGCTTGGGTGTGGGTTTAGTGTGTGTATTGTGAGTTCTTGTGTGAAAAGAAATGGAAGCTCTGTGTGTGATGTGTGAATTTGTGTGTGAACTGGTGAGTGATTGTGTTTTGTTTGCGTGAATCTGTGTGTCTATGCTAGTGTGCAAATGGTGTGTAATGTGTGTATGGGTATGTCTGTGAGTAGTGCAAATTTGTGTGTGTGTTAATGTGTGTGTTAATGACTGTGATGGGTATACGTGTGAGTGACGAAGTGGAGTTTTGTGTTTTGTGTGATTGTGTGACTATGGAGGTGTGTTTTGGATCATATGTGTTACCGTATGTAAAATTGTGTGTAGTGTGTGTTATGTTTGTGTAAGGGGCCGTGTATGAATGTGTGTGGTTTACTGTGTGAAAACGTGTTTTTGTGTGTGTGGTAATGGGAATCTGAGTGAATCTGTGTGAGAGAGAAGAGTGTGTAGTGTGTGAGAGAGAGTGTGAGTGTGTGTAGCGTGTGAGAGAGAGTGAGTAGTGTATGTAGTGTGTGAGAGAGAGTGAGTAGTGTGTGAGAGAGAGAGTGAGTGTGATTTGGGAAAGTGTGTGTTCTTGGTGTTCTAGGTGTAGGTTGAAGATGTACTAGTGTGTGTTCTAGGTGTTCTAGGTGAAAATTTGAAAATATACTAGTGTGTGTTCTAGGTGAAAACTTAAAGATACACTAAGACCTAGTAGGTGTTCTTGGTGAAAACTTGAACATGAATGTAGGAAAAAGTGTGTGTTTTTGGTATTCTTGTGTAAGAGAATAAAATAAAAAAAAACTAAAAACTAAAAATTCTACCTAAGCTTTTTTTTTTCTCCCCTTTTTTAAATCTCCAAGTGGGGGTATTTATAGTACGCAAAAGACTTATCTTCCAAGAAATGATTAAAAGACCAAAATGCCCTTGACTATCAAAATCACAACTATATCCTTTTTAAAAAATCTATTTTCTCTCACAAAAATGAAAAAATAAAGAAAAATGTAAATAATAAATTTATTAATAGAAATTCACCCTAAAAAAAGTTAAAAAAATTTAGAAACATACTTAAAACCTAAAAACGAATTGGGGACCTAAAAATTGGTGAAAAATGAGTTTGGAATGTGAAATGACAATTTTGTCCTTGGATAACGAAAATATACAGAAAATAGCTATTGGCCTTGAAAAATTATCAAAAATTAAAAATAAGCTTAGAACTCTAAGAAATGCATTTATGACTCAAAAATTGGCGAAAAATGAATTTAAACTATAAAATGACGATTTTGCCATTGAATGCAGTATTTACAGAAAAAATAGCAATTATCTCCGAAAAAATCAAGAAAATTTAGAAACATGCTTAAAGAATTATAAAAATAAATTTGGGACCTGAAATGAGCTAAAATGGTGTTCGCGAGGTGAAATTACTATTTTGCCTTTGTGCTGGTAAAATATAAAAAGAATACCAATTAAATCTAAAAAAATCACAGAAAATTAAAAAATACATATGAAAGTAAAAATGTGAATTTAAAACCCCCAAAAATAATAAAAAATAATTATAGATACAAATTACTATTTTGCCCCCTCCCCGAGATTATAGAAAAATTAAAATTTGACCCCAAAAATATAAACACCTCCCCAATGTTTGAAAAGTAAATGGTGTGTTGAAATTTTGTGTCTACACTTTTCTTGTTTAAACAAAAGTAATTTTTGAAAAATAAGGACTTTTTCTTGAAGAATCAAACTCTTTGATTTTTGTAGTTAACTTTAGAAAAACTAAAACTTCAAGAAAAAGCCATACATGATTAAATAATTGTTTATGACAATTAAGCAACAAAATGATAGAAATTTAAAAATTTGTTACCTCCACCGTGGACCATTCAATGATACAACCATATATGATATGGAGAAGCTTATAAAAATATACCTTTGCATAGATTATTTGTATATGCACAAAATGGAAGATCTTTAACTTGGTGAAATTCCTACCATTCAACGCTCCACAAGTGTTGAGCGTTAGATGGTGATCCACACGAACAAGATCAATACAGAAACTTCTTAAAGTTTGTCTACCTCTACCTTTTGAGTGTTAGCTCTTTTGATAAATTGACACATAAACAAAGATGGAGGAAGAGTACCAACAACCTTGATAATTAAGGAAAACTGTGTGGAGGGAGAGAAAATAAGACAAAGATGATTTTTCCAATTTTCTGGTTCATGGCGTTTTCTTTCTTTTCTTCTTGGCCAAATTCCTTCTCATACACATTTCTTGTGCTGTAATTGTGTTGTATGTTTTATATCTTCAAGAGTCAAGACCAAGATACCAATTGTAAACTGATCATAGCCTTGTTGTAATTAGTAAGTTCAAATTCAATAGCTCAGTAGAAACTTATCTTGCAAGATAAGAATAAGCAAGTTCATTTCTATATGGAAACTGATAACCTAAACTATCACGACTTAAATTAATTGTATATAAGTTCCTATGGTTACTTTATTTCATAAATTAACCGCATAACTTGATAACAATTTAAGCAGGAGATCTTGTCCTTAATGTGTGTGACCAGTAAGTGCAAATACTAACTCACGAATCAATTAATTATGAGGTCGATAAATTGAACGCTTTAATTTATCATTAATTCAATTAATTAATTTGTATCATAAGGGGCATTTAGCAACACATCATAACCACCCAAGTAGATAAGACAAGTAGTATTATAAGACTTAACTTATCAATGACATTTATTCCTGTGCTATAGATATCCTTTCACTATATTGTATCCACAATTAGTGTAGAAGTACGAAAATAGCACCAATGCCTATTTGACTAATTATACTTTTCTTGTTCATGAAATACAACTATCATAAAGTGTAACCTTGAAATAGTTTCAAGTTGTACTTTTACTTTTGCATAAAAGATTCTTGAGTTATTACTTTTATCAAGTGGCCATTTGGGATATACTCTCCCATTATCAGGAGCGATAAATTCTATATTAATTACTTGGTATCCTTTTATGCTTCATACTATATCCAACCTTTACATATGAGCGATTATTTAACGGCAATAAGTAATAGAGTCAAATATAGTAATTCGCACTCAAGATAATATGGTAATCTCAAGTCTAAGGATCATTTGCACCAATGCTATTAAGAGTTCAAACTATTGGTATTAAATAGTTATCCACATGGCAATTTTTGCAGATCAATCCAGTGAATTTGTTCTCCAACAAGCATATACACATTAACTTAAGTGTTCGACACCATAGTCGACGAGTCAACTATTCCTTGCAACAAGTAGAGGCAAAGTATGTATTAGTCTTGCTATATAAGAAATTTTCATTCTCATTAATACTATGGTTAGATATATTTAAGAAAACAGCTTATGTTTAATAAGAATCTTATTATTGTAATTCTTACAATTTCTTACACACAGTTAATATTCTATGTACTTTATCAAATACAAGTACAGTAAATGACAAGTATATAAATGACAAAGATATACCACGTGTCCAAATTACTTCATTTAAAAAATCATTCTAACCAATTCGAAGCGACCGAATATACCAACTGATTATGGACTCTAGTATAGCAAAACCGGTTGAACTAGCCCAATTAACTGCCAATTTTGGAATGTAATTTCATGTGATTTGTTTGGACCTATACTTAAAACAACCTTGGGTATGTTATGCTATGGTGTCTCATGCACTGTTTATGTATGGGCAAAAATTTCTGTAACACCCTAGAAATTCATGCAAAACCATTTATTTCGTATTATGTCCATTAGTTAGGAAAAAAAAAAAAGGGGGGGGGGCGAAATTAGTGAAAAGAAATAAGGAAATGATTTCTATTTATTAGTAGCATGTTGTACCATTTCCTTTAGGAGTTGTACCTAGAAGTCTTGCAAGATTTAATGGAGGATAAACACTAAAAATTCTCTTCTAATTACCACTAGCCAAGTGGAGTCTAAATTTTGCAAGAAAGTCAAACTCTACACTTGCTTTTGTCTTACTTTGATTGGTCCAAGTTTTTCCAAATTCTTTCTCCATTTCTTTTCTTCTTCACTTAGTCATTTTTTCTCTCTTTTTCCTTTAACCTTGGCCGGCTTCTTCACTCTCTCTTTTCTTCTCATTTGCTTTCATTTTCTTGGAGCATTTCTCTCTAATTTGATCACTTTTCATCCATTGAAAGTGAGTTAATCTTCCTCCTAAGCAAAGATCTTGCCTTATTAAAGGTATTCACCAAGAACTTTTCTTATTATTTCAAGTATAAGTTGTAGTTTTTATAGCTTTTTACCATGTCTTTAAAGTTAAGCATGATTTATTTGAGCCATGAAAATGAAAGTTTTATTCCATGAATATGAGGTTTATGGGCTTGTATGACTTGTAGATAGTGATTAAATCTTGAAATGACATGATTTAAGTATGATTTGGTTGAAGAACCTTGGAGAGGTTCAAGTGTTTTTATGACAACTTTGGGTGAAATTGAATTGATTTTGGTATGGAAATGATAGAACTACTTGAGATTGGGTTGTTTGGCTATTTTCCTTGCAGGTTAAAAATTTTGGGTTAGTCCGATTATAGGGAAAATGCTGCCGAAATTTCGGTAAAACCTAAGAAAGTAAAAGTGATTAGGCTATGATTTAAAGTTATATAAGCTGTAATTTAGTGATTAGAACGTGCAGAAATTTCCGTAGATGAGCTATTAGTGAATTGAACCTTTCCGAGCAAAACCCTAAAAATTTAGAAAATCCTAATTTGAAAACCCTAAACCCTAGAGTAAAACCCTAAACTCCAAAACCCTAGAAATTAAACCCTAGAACGACTTGGGGTATTTCTCGAATTTTCTTATTAAATTACTTAGATTTTAGTCAAGTTTTTATACGACTATTTTCTTTTGAATTTCAGGATCCGGAAGTGATTCCCGACCATATTACGAAATCTTTTCTTAGGCACTTCAGGTGAGTGTCTTTATGTGTGCATGAATGCATGAAATGCCATGTTATACTTGACATTATTATTTAATGAAATGTGTTACTTGAGGAAAGATGTGTACATTATCGCATCTATTCCGCAATGTGTTACCTGCTTTTCACTATTAAATGTGTTATTTGTGCTTGAGACTTCCGTGACTAACTTCACCGTTACTTCACGGTTAGTCAACCCGGTCGTGATTGGGAGGTCATAAGGTGTTGGGTGTTTTAGGGCGTGTTGTTCTTTCCCAATTGAGTTGAATTCCTCTAAGAGGCCAACTCTGGATTGAACTTTCTTGCTTGTTGGCCCTTCCAAGGTTGAGATTACTCCCTGGATGTGGTAGCTTGTACGGAGGTTATAAGGTGAATGGTGGTTAGGGTACTTGCTTGTTTATACTGGTATGATCCTTGGCGAGGACCTGAGCTATTATCTCGGTCCCAACGTTATGGTTACATGTTCAGTGCTTGCTACTTCTGCGGTTGAGCTTGCTCCCGTAGTTGAGCCCCGTATCTGCCATTGACTACTTGTTAAATAAATTGTTCATATATTGTTTATTTAACTTGTCAAAAATTTTATTGAATAAAATCATATTTTACTGGTATGGTTGCATGACTTGAGCACTCACTGGGCTATTATAGCTCATCCCGTTTATTTGTTTTCTTTAACCAGGTTTCCCAAAATACTAAAGCTGGAAAAGCTGATTTTGGACATAGTAAATGTTTTGTTTTATGTATTTTGATAGCCAATTGTTTAGGCTATTATTGTAAATACTATTGTAAATATTGGTGTGTAAAACATATTTGTGACACTTGTACTTTCAAGTAAATTATATAAATGTGTTTTATTTTGCATTAAGTATATTTGTATGTAATGAGTGAGTGCGTGATTTGAGTCCTGGCGCGAGCTAGGCAGGCAGTCCGCTAAGCCCTTTGGTGCTCCTCTGCGTAAGGTGGGGCTGTCACAATTTCACTAGCCATTGAACTTTTTAGATCATAAAATTTTGACCATTAAACTTTTTTTTGTTTAAAAAGGTCATTGAACTCATAACAGTATTATACTTATGCCCATTCCATCAACTTTCACCATTAACCATACGAAAATGCTAAGACGTGCAACTCACATGCCAAATCTCATGGTTAAATTGGTCTATTAAATTGTATTATACTTCATCTTCTTCAGACATAATTTACTCCCTGCTTTCTCCAATTCTCAAAAAAAAAAAAAAAAAAAAAAGAGGAAAAAAATTCAAACGCACCATCGTAAACCCCATAACCACAAATTTTTCTAAAAACTAATAAAAAATTAGCCACACAATTCATCATCCTACAATTCAAACCATCCCATTTCTTGAAAACACCCACCATAGAGAAAACCCACCACGAAGGATAAGAAAATAAGAAAAAACCAATCTCTTTTCTGAAACTCCCAATCAAATTTCTTATGTTTTTTCTTGTGTATTAGCTTTTTTGTTGTTTATTTTTTGGTAATTTTGTAGGATATGTATCAAAAGAAATCTGAAGTTCAAATCGAAAACGAAGTTTAGATTGAAAAAAAAAAAAAAGCTGTGGCATCTTTTCCAATTTCAATCCCACCCCACCTCTTCTTCCTCCTTATTCACTCCAACATAAGCAACACAACCCTCAAATTTATTCTCACTTTTCCCCATTTTTTATTTCAACTTTTCAGATTTGCATCTTCTCCTCCTCCACCTACTTCGTGTTCTTCTCCTACCTTTACCTCCATTTCTCCCTCATTTCTTCTACATCTGAAAACAACCACAAAAACAACAATGACAATATTAGCAATATTAATCAGAGGCATATAATCATCAATGAATATGACCCATTTGCCTTTTTTTTGGGTAAAATTTAGGGTTACTGACTTAATTCATGCTATATACATGAAAAAGATCTGTTAGAGAGTTCAAATTAATGGATGGACAAATTTACCCACACGATTTGGTTGTTTCATCTGGTTTACTAGTGAAATTTGACGGAATGGGTATAAGTATATTAGTTTTATGATTTTAGAGACCATTTTGAAAGCAAAAATAGTTTAGTGGTAAAAGTTTTACGATTGAAAAAGTTTAATGGCCTGGCCAGTATTTTGCTCTGTGTATCAATCGGTCATTGGTTTTCAACATTAGTCAAACGTTCCTCAAAAAAAATAAAAAAAATAGTCAAACGTAACCAATTTGACACTTAACCAAGAGCCATATACGAAATAGTTTACAATGCACGTATAAAAACTTTTCAATTCACATTCCATGGTGATGGATTGCAAGAGACAAAGTTTCTGTTCGCAGCATGGATCATAACAAAGCAGTTGATCATACATTCAAATTCTGCAATCCACATCCTCTTTGTTTATAACCAAATGAAACTACCAACTTTAATGGGAATCGATAAGAAACTCGATTAAATACCTCTTAAAACTTGTGGAATCATATACTTAATAAGGTTCATCCCGGTCTGTAAGATAGGATTATCGAAATGCCGTAAGTTGGTGCCATGTATTAACATTATTATATGATGATCATTCTTTGTATCATCACTATACATTGACGATTGGAATTTTTGGGGTTGACTTTCCGCATTACAACTAGTTTCCTTCCTCTTTCTTTGATCATTGTTTTGCTGATTCTGATTACATAACTTTCAACATGTTGATTAGAAATTTAATGAAAGAAAAAAGGAAAAAATTTGGAGGACTAAATAGAAACAAAAAGGAAAAACTAAATCCTCATGGCCTTATATTAGTTTTAAGGGATTATTATCATTTTCATCTCTAAAATTTAACTCGGCCAAATTGGTTCCTAATGTTTTAGTTGATACCAATACAATCACCAAAGTATTTAATTTTGGCCAAAAAGAACAAAGGTAGTTCCTTAAATAGTACAATTTTAGCCAAATTAATCGATAAGATTTTGTGAAACTTCAAATAATTCATCAACAATTACAATAAAAAATCATAAAATGTAAAAAATAACAAAAATTACAAAAAAATTAAAAATTTGAATTAAATATAAAATATTGAATTTGGCCGAAAAAATATAATTGAATAGATTTTACCAAATCATTAATACAATAACTCAAGTGTAGCTTTATTTATAATTTTGAAATTATATTATGTAACGTTCTAAAATTCTTTGCACAAGCAAAACTCACAAATAAGGATTTATTTTGCATTTTCATGACTTTTTAAGATTTTGTATTTTTTGTAAATTTTGTGATTTTTAGGAATTGTTATGTAATTTTATGTTAGATTATAAAATTTTTACAAAATATTGGGTAACTAATTTGGCTAACATTGAATATTTTAGCAACTGTGTCTGTCTTGACCAAAATATTAAAGACCAACTTAGCCAGAATTGAATATTTTATGGAATATATTGGTTCGGCTAAAACTTTGGGATCAATTTAGCCCAAAGGTCAGACTTTTGGGACGAAAATGGCAATTTTCTCTTAGTAGTACATTTCCTAGAGTTAAGTTAAGCCAGTTGATCAGTTCTGCAAAGTGAAGATTTTGGTTTTAAAGGTGTTAACGTTGTGGAAGGAAAGAAAAAGTATTTCAATTAATAAAATTATACGAAGAGAAAAAGCAGAAAGGTTTTTTAGTCCAAAAGGCAAATACGTGCGTAAGAAATTTTCTGTTTGCTGTACATAGTTTAGAATTCATCCTAGAAAAGTTAGGGGCATGTTTCTAATATATTTTTGTTCCAAAGTATAGCTTATACTTCAAATTCCAAATGTTTTTAGCACTTAATTAAAAAATATTCTAGACAAGGGAAACTCTAAGATTTAGGACCCGTTAGTAGGAGTTTTTTTATGATTTTCCCTGATATATTTGATTTAGTAATGGAATGGGTATCATCATCCAAAAGAGTTAATGAGTTGGGTTAATGAGTCTGATTAAATAGGGAATCATAGAGACACAGACATCAGTTAATCATTCCAACTTTCATTTAGATTGAAGGATAATGATAGTTGTTGTATAAATATTAATAATGAATGTTATTACTACGACAGTTAATCACTTTTATTTGGATTGAAAGATAATGATCGTTGTTGTATAAATATCAACAACGGGACATCCGTTCCCTTTCTTAATTCCTTAATTCTTTTGAACCAAACAGCAAAAACATCCCATTCCACCATATCACAACAACACTTATGCAATTCTTACCTAAAATAACAAACTTCTATCTCAAGCCTTTGATCGAGAAATCATTTTCATAATGGAGCCAACTCATCTTTCCTTCAGCGAGGATATGGTTAAGATTCATGAATCAAATTGAAAAAAAAAAAGAAAATAATATCATCCTAGTAGTTAAATCTAGAAATCCCGATTCTATAATGAAAAAAGGATTGTTTGAATATTAACAATTTTTACAAGATCTTAAGCCTAAATTAATTACAGAAGAAACTTTCTTAGAATTGACGATCGGAAAGGAACGACACATTATGCTAAAGATCAGCCTAATGGTTCTGAATTTAAAGGAAATTTGCTAATGAATTAATCAATGTTGGGTTACTATTTCCCTCAACATAGTTAATTTGTTGAACAAATAAGCAAATTGAAATGTTTATCATATACGTAAGAAGAAGAAATTTCATTAAGATTTAGAAAACAATATATATGTATGTATGTATGTATGTATATAACATTCTTTTCCTTCACTAGTAAATTACTCGATCCAAAAGCTATATAGAACTAGAGCAGGAAAAAAAAAAATACGAAGCCATTTTTTCCTGTTTTCCACCAATTCATGCAGCAAACTCCAAATAGTTGTGGTATTGCAGGCTTTTTAAATCCATCGCCCCAGTAAGCCATAACCAAGGTGACACATAATTAATGAACAGGACCATGCAAGGCGACCCGCCGAGTTGTTGTGATAATTTCCTGCCCCTCCTCCACCGTGTGCACCACCAACATATCCACCGCTACTTCCACCACCACGGCTACCTCCGCCTTTGTCACTGCCACCACCACGACCAGTACTGCCACCGCTCTTGCCACCTCGACTGCCACCGCCCCCAACCCCGCCACCATCCCCTCCACCTCCACCTCCACCGCCTCCACGACCGCCGCCGCCTCCGCCTCCGCCTCCGCCACCTAGGTGGATAACTTCATCTAACTTAGCAGCAGATTTGAGCACGAGAGTAGTGACAAGGAGTAACATGAGTAGAATTGCTAGCGGAAAGGACTTGGTCATCTTCTCCTAATTAAATAAAAAAATTGCAATTGTAATAATATAGAGGGAATTTAGATTTACAACCAAACAATAAATATATAAGGGTTCAGATAATTCAATTAAATTTCCAAAATGATAACCCTCAGAAATATATATAAAAAAAGGTTTCTAAATTGAGAACTTTTTAACTATTTAAGCAACCCAAGACAACGGGTAGAACAATAAGAATGTCCTGTATGTTACGAAAATAAAACGTGATCGAAAAATATTAGCTCGTTTAAATAAACCTTGGAATGAAGAAATTTCAAAACACTGGAAATTCATGTTAGGAAACTATAATCAATTTAAAGATCTAGTTTCCTGTACCAAATAATCTATAGCTATATCTATATAACTATCTATATCTATATCTATATCTATATTTATATCTATTTATATCTATATCTATCTCTATATCTTTATTTTATTATATTCTGTATCTATATCTATCCATATCTATATCTATATTCTGTATAAAAGCACGTATGATCTCGGTGATTTAACAATTAAAGTATTTTGTAAAATACCATTATTTTTAAGTTATAGTCACATTTAAAAAAAGGTATTAATGAAACTACAAAAAATAGACTAATTAAATCCTAATCACACTCAACCTTCCTATAAATTGTCTTTCACACCTTTTGTAATGGAACTACAAAAAATAGACTTATTAAATCCAGATCACACCCAACCTTCATATAAATTGTCTTTCACACCTTTTGTAATGGAAATGCAAAAAGTAGATTAATTAAATCCTAATCAAACTCAACATTCCTTTAAAAAGTCTTTCACATCTTTTCTAAGTACAAATTTAAATTTAATTTTTAAAATATATACTTATTGATTAGTATAACATTTATATTTTTCTCTTTTTAAAATATTTTTAATTAATTTATATATAAATTTAAATTTCATAATCTATAAAAAAAATTAAAACCAGAGAAGTCATTTAGCAAAAAAAGAAAAAAAATAAATAGCCAAAGTACTGAAAAAATATTTTCAATGTAAATTAATTTTATATTTTTAAATTTTAATTTTAATTTCTAATATTTATTCAATTCTTAAGTGTTTGGTACTTTAGTCATTTAATAGTATTTCTTTAAATAGCCTTATTTTCTAAGCATGATCACATTAAAAATGGATGTTTACGAGAACACAAAGAGTTAGATTAATAAGTAACTATAAACTCAATATTCATTCAACATTTTTCAAGTCTTTTATAATGAATTTAATTTAAATTTAAATTGATAAAAAAATGACAAAATATATAGAAAAAGGAATAAAAGTCCCCTCATGAATAAAATTGGAAAGGAATCTAATGCAAAACTGAAAAATCACTAACTTTGAATAAGTTTGAATATCATTATAGTATTAATAAGACTTTGCATTGTCTTAAAAAATATTATATTTGCATATACTAATAATTATACCATGGCTGATTTAGAATTTTTATAACTTATATGAGTAGGAACCAACCAAGTAAGTAGTGGATTAGAACATGAAAACTTTTTCTTCTTTTTTGTGAAATTATTTTTATATTTATCCCAATCATTGTTACATATAGATGACTAAATTTAACACTTTTTGGGTATAAATTCTCATACAAAGCCTGCCTCTCGTACACAAATAAAAAAAGAATTACACACTGGGAGTATAAAATTAGATAGAAGAATCCAGAATTAATAAAAACATACAGGCACTGAACACTTAAAATTTTTCTCTCTAGCATTTTCTTTCAATTTAATGGATAATTTCTTGATTAAACGAACAATTTCTTTAATTTTATCTTTCATATTAAGATAAAAATAATATCTTAATCTTATATGTTTATTCAAAAATTAATTTCATACATTAAATAATAAATCAATTAAATTATCACCTTCAATCAATTAGCTCACATATTATTAAAAATAGATGCTGTAGTACCTTACTTTAAAATGCCATAAAAGTATATAGCATAGTCTTGGAATAATGAAAACTATTGTGCTTAATTCACCTACACTAACTTGAAAATCATAATATGAAATTAGTGTATTCAGAATTCTGAATCTTTGAATCTCATTGAAATTTAAATTTAAAAGATGTTGTAGTTTAGTGCATAGATTAAATTTAATATCATGATAATAAAAGTAAAATCACTCTATCATGCATTGATCAACATGAATTTATAGAAAAAAATGTGTTTTTAGAGAAATATAAAATGCTCAATCCAATATTTTATAATCCTAATTTGGCCTAAAATTAATTTGAAAAAGATCTACACTATTATACCTTGAATTCATTACACACTGGTACTTTGTTGCCATTTTTAATTTTATTTCATTTATAGAAATTACAAACAATAATATTAACATATTAAATCCAATACGAAAACTAACTATTACCATACTACCTTACAAAAATAGTGAAGTGACATATACCGTGGACTAAGAGGCAACAAATTTTTTTTAATTACTCTTGATTGAAGAAATCAAAACATTATCGAAACTGAATCCGGAAGACGAGAATGATTGGATTTAGAATTTAGGTCAATTATTTGATTACAATTTTCACTAGACAATTTTCCTTGTTTTTTTATTTTGTAATCACAATATTGCATTAAACATAAAAAGAATAGTCTTAGAAACCTAAACACAAAATGTCCTAGAAAATTACTTTATAACCTGAAAATATTACGAAAAATTAACTAAGTCACGATTTCAAAAAAACTTAGAATTAAATTCTAAGAATCTACTCTTGGTATAAAGAGCCATCAAGAATTGAAATTTTAAAATTGTAAACCTCATTATTGTAAAAGGATCATCATGCATAACAAGGTTGTACAGCATTTTTAATCATTAAAACTTTATTTATGTAAAAATATATGACTTTTTCTTTAATACAGCTTTAGATTTTGAATGTGCTATTTTGACTTCGAATCAATGCTCTAAACAGTTCAATAGAGATAGTTGGACAGATATTTATCACTTTTTGACTGTGAAAGTTAATTAGTGATCAAACTCTTATTAGTATTAAAATGCTTACAGTTTGATAATTACAAAGTAATTAACTGAATTACAAAAGGATTTGACCAAAAAGTATATATAAGTTTAGTTAATGGAATGCATTAGGGTGCTAGTTAAATAAGTTCTCAAGCGTTACTTATTCAAAGAGCGAAGTTAATTAAAGAAAAACTATGTAAGTATAAAGGTGTCATAAATATGCATTTATGCATTATAAACAAAAAATTTTGCAGCATTTAAAATTTCATATGAATACTAAATTGAGGCATATCTTATTTCTTAGACTATTATAGTAGAGAGAGCAAGAGAGAGAGAGAGAAATAAACTGACAGAAAGTAGATGTGAGAATTAACACATGCAAATGCATTAATTGTTACATGAAAAAATAAAATACAAGATTTTGCAAGTCTCATGAGATTATTAACGAATTTCAAAACTCATCATTCTCAGTAATATATGATATTCTACTTGACATTGAAAATTTATATATACTTATTACACAAATTTGTGAGTTTAACAAATAACTCTAATTGATTTTACTGAGTAATCATAGTGTCTATGGAAAGTCAAATATTTAATAGTTTAAAATATGTCATTTGTAAATATTAATTGTGGTACAATTATATAAAAGTCTCATATGATACTTCATATATATAATAGAGATATGCAAAATTATTAATCATCTTATCAAAAGCTTAGAGATTTCAAAGTATAATTACATCTTTTTATACAATAACGAGTTACATTTTATACGATAACAATTTTAAAATTTTTGAAAGATTTCATAACTTGTTTCGGAAGAATATTTTTAAGAAACCATCATTATGCCAAAATCTTTATTTTGCTATTGGAGATATTCATCATTATGTGAAGTTAAGAAAATATAGATGTAAAACTATACAAATAAATTTAGTAGCATTTTTGTACTTGAAATGTAGGTTTCTAATAGTAGTGATTATTTTCTATTTGTTTTTAAGAATGTAATGAACTGGAATCTCACATAATTTTTTGACATGGTTTTGAAAACAAAGAAAACCAAAATTAATATCATTTTTTTGTTTTGCTCCCTCTATTATATCATTGGTTGTTCAACTTGCAAAGCATGTGCCCCATTTCTAATTATTAAAATTTAAAAACATGAAATCCATATTTAATCTTGTTAAAGATGCATAACACTGATTTGCATTGGGGTTTGAATTTTGTCTAGGGGAATGAATAATCGGTCTAACCCAATTAGAAGGGTTTTATTTAAGATTTAATGAAAAGATTCAAACAGAGATTAGGTACTATAGATAGATGCAAGATATTGATTTGGCATCCTTGTTTGAGGGACTTTGACATTGGATAAACTGAAATTGATTGCTAGTATCCCACCGAATCGATACAAGATCAAATTTTTATATAATTATTTGAAGATAAATTTCATTAAGAAATTCAATATTTAGTAACAAGGATTTAAATTGTAGCTCTTCGTTACCTAAAGCCTGAAAGGCAAGAGAGAGTTGAGGGGAAGAAATTAAAGATTTTGTTTACAGAATGCTAAGACCTGATCAATGGAGATCTACTTATTTATTTATGCATGATGCTTCCAGTCAATTTCTGCTGTACGTTAATGTGGCTTTGTATGTCGTCATTGCATATTGGCTAAAGTGTTGGTGATCCTTAAAGAAGGAATTTTTAAGTACCGGAGTTATGGATCCTGTATCTGTTGCTGCCTTTTCTGACTTAAGTTAATGAATCTTTTCTTTCAAAAAAAAAAAAAGTACCGGAGTTATGAAATTCAAATTCTCTCTCTACTTCCATTTCAACTTCCATTAGCTATCCTACATAACAAATGCGATATTCTTGGACTTACTTTACCATCTTGCTACTTGATAGTTTGGAGACAGGGTAAATGACTTTGTTTCTCTTCTAATTTGGATACATGATTCTATTTCGTTATTAATCTTCTAAAAACTTCTTAAGTCCCCCAACCCATATATTTAATTTTAAATCGTTCCTAGCAAATATTTCATCAAAATATGATTTAAGGAACTCTATCACGTACTTGGCACATGATGAAGGCAGAAGCACCTACTTGAATTAGTCCCTCAAGTTCGATGCATAATCCTATTTATAGTATATATTCAAAAATCAGTTAGTTTAATATAGTATTTTTGTTTTACTCATTCTCCTAATATACGTAGCTTTACTTTATCATTTATTGCTTATTAATTAACATCTAAATATATTTGACGAGTTTATAAAATATAACTATGTAAAAGAAGTTATAAAGTGTTGAGATGACAAGAATTTTTATATGTATCTCGTTTGGTTGACAAGGATTCTTGTCTAGGAAAGTATTCTTTTTCTTAAAATGTAAATTCTACTGTTTGGATCATTTTTAACTTACTAGGAAAGCAAAAACAATCCTTGAACTTAAAAAGTAGATGCAGAATCCCAAGATTCTAATTCACAGGTATTTCAATTATTTTCTTTAGGATTTTAATTTAAATATAAAGACTAAATTCACTAGGAAAGCAAAAATAATCCTTAAAACTTAGAAAATAGGTGCAGAATTTCAAAATTCTAAATCCTTACCTCCCACAGGTATTTGGACTAAATTTACAATAGAACTTCAATCGTATTTTTTACTCAAGCATATAAAATTTTACAAATTCTTTCTTACTTTGCTTACTTGATCATAACTTTCATTCCTGATCTGCTACGGGGATTTCACCTCTATTTATGCTAGTTTTTGGGAGGTGGAGTTACAATAAAATACTATTAGAATCTAGATTTTTCTTCTGTTTTTTTTTTTTTTTTTGACATTCATCTATATCTAGGATATATTCTAGAATATCCTCTAGAATATTTCATGGTACATTTCCTATATTTCTTACAACATTCAATATTAACTTGGATATATCCTGCTACATCTTTCATATACACATAGCATATTATCTTCTCAACTACTATAGATTTTTTACAATTTTCAAGTTTATTTCCAGAAAAATAACCAAAATATACCGTTCTATAGTATCACAACTGCAATGACTTGTGCAATTGACGACTGGAAAGGGAAGAGACATTTTGCCTAGGTTGTGTTAGGGAAAAAAAAAAGGAGATTTTACTGAAGATCGGCCTGTTGGTGCTGAATTTAAAGGAAATTTACTAATGCCCTAAAGGGTGAATTTATCTTATGTTGGGTTACTATTTCCCTCAACACAGACAATTTGTTGAACAAATAAGCAAATTGAGAAAACTTGTATGAATGTCTATCATATCATATACGTAAAAAGGAGCAATTTGATTAAGATTTAGAAAACCACAAAACAAAATTTGACATTCTTTTCCTTCATTAGTAAATTGTTGAACATCTCAAAATCCAAAAGCTATATAGAACTCGAGAAGGAAAAAAAGAAAAAAGATCTGAAACCAGTTTTTCCAGTTTTCCACCAATCAATGAATCAAACTCTTAAGTAGCTCTGGTACAAGCCACAAGTAAAACATAACCAAGATAACACATGATTAATGAACAGGACCATGCAAGGCAACCCGCCAAGCTCTTGTGATAATTTCCTGCCGCTGCCTCCACTGTGTGCACCACCAAGATATCCGCCACTACTTCCACCAACACAACTACCGCTGCCACCGCCCCCACATCCACCCCCGCCAATGCCAAGGTGGATAGCTTCATCTAATTAAGCAACAGATTTGAGCACAAGAGGAGTGAGGAGGAGTAACATGAGGAGAATTTTTAGTGGAAAGGACTTGTTCATCTTCTCCTAATTATATCCATATTGACCAAGGAAAAAATTGCAACTGGAATAATGTAGAGAGAAATTTAGACTTACAAACAAAACAATAAATACATAAGGGTTCAAATTTGATAACCCTAAAAAAAAAAATCCTAAATTGACAACTATTTGTGTAACCCAAGACAGCGGGGAGAAGAACAACTAAGTATGGTAATGGGTCGTCCTGTGTCATTGTTGGGTCGTATTGTTGTCATGTTGTGTTAAAAGTATCAATCTAACCTAATTCATTAAACATTAGTGTGGTGTCATATCATAACCTATTTATTAATGGGTTCATTCGACCCAACCTGCTTAACCGTTAAATAATAATTATTTGCAACATGAACAAACTTATTTATAGCATTAAACTGTTAACTTCAAATTAAAAATTAAATTTTTTGTAAACATAAAAATTTTTCAATATAAAGAGCCAATTTGAATTTATAAGTTTTGACCAGAAAAAAGTCTAATAACTATACAAAATTAAACATGAGTTTTTAAATATTCCAATTGCAATTTATCAAGCTAAAATTTCATTTTTGTCAATATATGTTTCAATCTACTTAATAAGCACAATAAAAATAATTTAATTTTTATATACAAATTACAAATGCACAAATACATAAAAGATGAAAATGTTAAAAATCTAGTTACCTCATTAATACTGGTTGTATTAGAACCCTAAATTGACTTAAAAGTTTGTGAATTAATGTCCAACATCATGACGTTTTTAGTGAGATCATCTATATTCAATTTGTGTTGTATCAAATCATGACATCATCAAAATTCAATTGTATATGTATGTACTATCTACATATGAATGTATATATGCATGTGTGTATGTCTGTAGACACACACGCACACGCACACGCACACGCACACACACACATATATATACATGTACACATACACATGTATACACACACCCATGTGTGTGTATTGAGAAATATTATCAAAAAAAATTAAAATATCATCTATATAAGCAATTACAAAAGGATAATTTGCAAAAATTATTATTCATAATATTTTGAAATTGAGAATAAGTATTTTTTAAACTACATCTTTACATTCCATTCATAATGACCAAATGAAACTATACATCTGTTTTATACCTATCCTTTTTAGCTATTTGTATTTGTTAATATCTAGATTTTAAGTCAAATTTGGAATAGATTACTGAACTCATTGTTCTATTTAGTAAATCTCTTTTATCAGGAATTGGATATATAATTCGTTGTAAAATCATATCTAAGGACTTATAATCTATTACTAGTCTTGGTACAGAAAATTCTTTACATGGACCATGATCATGGCCTCACCTGTGGATTTTGGAGTTTAAAATAAAATCACATAAGTATTCTTGTATCACTTTCTTATATCAGCATGTAATATTATGCTTATGTGACACTTTTTTAAACTACAAGATCTACAGATGGGGCTCCGGTCCACTTAAAGAATCTCTCATCTAAGTATTCCTCTTCCAATCTAGAATTTTTATTAAGATGGAAAGCTGAACAACTCTAGGAAGAATAGCTTTTTCTAAAAATATTCCTTCCTAATAAATCATCAATTTCTTTTTCACAAAATTCAACCATTTCTTTGATCATTTGAGTTGGCCTTGCTTTAGTAGAAATGAATATTTTATCAATAGATTTTTCATAAGGCAAAGAGACAACATGTTGTTTTCAATTCCAGAAAGCAATTGGTAAGTCATTACAAATTTTCGAAATAAATTGTTGAGAAATTTGTTGGTAACATTTTGATTTTTTTTCTTTGGAGATTTTAGTAGTTCTTCAATTTCCATGTGGTGAAAACTTCATTTTGAAGAAAATTTATTTGATTTACTTTTAGTTTTAAAATTTCTTCTAAGACATCTAATTGTTTTAACTGGGACTTTGTAACAAAATCAAAAGAAATTGATTGATCAACTTTTGCTATTGTTTTACCATCACAAATGTATGGATGCAAAGTATGATAAATTAGGGTTCCAAAATTAATAACTTGTTAAGAAATATTTTTAGTTAATAAAAATGGTAGACAACTATAATTATTGTCTTTTGAAAAAAATACAAACATTTGAAAGTTTATATTGTATTCGAATTTTAGAACCTTGTGCAGTTCTCAAAACAGCAAAATTTTTTCAAAAAAAAAAAAAAATATATATATATATATATATAGACACATATACATACCCGATTCATAACTAGAAAGTTTCTCCGGTCCTTTGCTAATCGGGGCTAAAACTCCGGAAATTAAAAAGGCCAAAATAGGAATAAGACTTGATATTATTAGAAATGCCCAAAAAATATCATATTCGTAAAGCAGAAGCATAGACACACTCCTATGAACGTGGAAAATATACCGGTTGATTCGAATTGGAATTGTCAAGTCATCCATAACTTTTGTTTAGTCAAATTAGTCAAAATCAAAACAAGAATTCGTTTTGATCGAATTGACTAGTTTACTTTGTTTATTGTGGGGCATATCTCATTTCAAGGTGGAATCGTATCTTATTTCTTTCCATTATACTTATTTCGATTTTTTTAGTTAGTATAACTCTATATCTATATCTTCCTTTTATACAAATTCTCTTATTTTCACCCAGCATTCTTTCTAAAGAAAGGGAATTCCAACTAAAATAGAATTCTCATTTTTTGTTTAGAATTTTGAACTTATTTTTATTCTATTTTGAACTTATTTTTACTCTATTTTTATATTTATTTAAATTATGTAAATTCAAAATGAAATTATCTATAGATTTCTATTTTTGATGAATAGAATCAAGAGGTCCTTTTGTCTTTTTTCTTAGTAATTTAGAATAAAACAAGTAAGATACTGAATAGGAATTTCCATCTTAGGATTTAAAATATATTGATATTAGTATATTACTTTTATTAGGATCCGAGCAGAGGGGTTTCTCCTGATTAATTATAGGAAAAGAAGACTGCTCTTGGCTTCGCTAGGTCTAACGATGAACCTATTTGAGAATGAAACTTCCTAAAAATATTTATTTTTCAACAAGATTTAACTTGTACACAAACACAGGAGGTCGTTCCTAGATCTATTGGGGTTTTTAACAAGACAGCTCGTGCCACTATTTTGACATAAAAAATTCACTAGGATTAGATATACTGAAGGGAAGGAGTATCAACAACTCTTTTTGGACAGGAAAATTCATATGAAATTCACTTGCACCTTCGAAGATCAATGACGAAAAGGTTGCTTTTTTTATTCCCAATTGGAAAAAGATTGATTAGATTTATTGAAATGCCCCTTTTGTTTTCATTTTTCTATTTAAATTTTTTTAAAGGATTCCGGGAGTAAGCTTATAGGAATAATTTTATTTCGATGAACCAACTCGTCAGCTCCAAGCAACAAAGAATAATGAAGAAATACAAATTATCCAATTTCATATTTTGTATTTTGACTTTTCATTATTCATTTTATATTATAATTATAATAATTATAGGGCTATACGGACTCAAACCGTAGACCTTCTCAGTGAAACAGATTAGACTGTTTATTATCAAAATGATCGGAACTATGTCAAAGACCCAACATGCATTTTTTTTGCATTGGGCTCTTTCATTAATTGATCGAAATATGAACTTGTAATATGTGTGTGTAGACACACACCCTCTTTATCAAGTTAATGTGTCAACCTATGAGTGACCTAACCCGACCCATTTTTTGTGTGTCATAAACAGGTTTAGCCAAAAATGATCCACGTAAATATGGGTCGTGTTAAAACCTGCCAAGTTCAGTCGTGTTTGAGTCATGTTGTTGTGTCGTATTAGAAATTGCCACCCTTAACAATAAGAATATCCTATGTGTTAAGAAAATAAAACGTGATGGAAAAAAAATAGCTTATATAAATAAACCTTGGAATGAGGAAATTTCCAAACGCTAGAAATTCATGCTAGGAAAATTTAACCAATTTAATGATCTAGTTTCCTACACAGGAAAATTATAATTCAGAAACACGAATTTCCATATTTAATCTTGTTAAGGATGCAAAACACTGATTTGTATTAGGGTTTTGATTTCTTGTAGGGGAAAATCAGTCTAGCCCAATTAGAAGGGTTTTATTCAAGATTTAGTGAAAAAATTGAGAGAGAAATTAGGAACTACAGATAGATGCAAGAAATTAGTTTGGCATCCTTGTTTGAGGGACTTTGACATTGGATAAACTAAAATTGATTGCCAATATGCCACCGAATTGACACAAGACATTGACTTTCTGCATAGTAAAAAGACTAGTTTCAAATTTTTAGAAAATTATTTGAAGATAAATTTCATTAAGAAATTCAAGATCTAGTATCTTAATTTCTATGCAAACAAGGACTTAAATTGCAACTCTTCATTTTATCTAAAGCCTGAAAGGCAAGAAAAGAGTGCTTGCTTAGAATTGACAATTGGAAAGGAACGATACAATATGCCTAGTTTGTCTTGGGAAAAAAAGGAGATTTTGCTAAACATCGGCCTATTGGTGCTGAATTTAAAGGAAATTTACAAATGACCTAAAATGTACTGTAATATTAGTTCGAACCCACCCAACTAATTTGGCAAAGGGTGAATATATCTATCTTAGCTTGGTTACTCTTTCCCTCAAAATAGTTAATTTGTTGAATCAAATACACAAATTGAGAAAACTTGTATGAATATCTATCATGTATGTAAAAAGAAGAAATTTGATCAAGATTTAGAAAACCGCAAAACAAATCAAAGTTTCTTTTCCTTCACTTGTAAATTTCGCAATAATTCAAAATCCAAAAGCTATATAGAACTCGAGAAGGGAACAAAAAAAATACCAAAGCAGTTTTTCCTGTTTTTCATCAATTAATGAAGCGAACTCTTAAGTAGTTGTGAAACAGTCCTTAAATCCATCGCCCCAGTAAGGCGCAACTAAGATGACACATGATTAATGAATAGGACCATGCAACGCGACCCGCTGAGTTCTTGTGATGATTTCCTGCCCCTCCTCCACCATGTGCACCTCCAGGATATCCACCACGACTGCCTCCACCACCGCCACGGCCTCCACCGCCACCATGGCCGCCGCCGCCGCCACCGCCACGGTGTATGACTTCATCTAATTTTGCAGCAGATTTGAGCATGAGAGGAGTGACGAGGGGTAACATGAGTAGAATTGCTAGTGGAAACGACTTATTCATCTTCTCCTAATTAAGTTCAAAATTGATACTAGAAAAAATTGCAACTGTAATAATATAGAGAGAAATTTAGACTTATTACAATCAAACAGTAAATATATAAGGGTTTAAATAATTCAATTGAATTTCTAAACAACCCTTAAAAGAAAAGGTTTCTAAACTGACAACTTTTTAACTGTTTAAGTAAAAACGTGATGAAAAAGTAATAGCTTATGTAGATAAACCTTGGAATGAGGAAATTTGCAAACACTGGAAATTCATGTTAGGAAAATTTAACCATTTTAATGATCTAGTTTCCTAAACCAGATAATTATAATTTAGAAATGCAAATTTTCATATCTAATCTTGTTAAGATGCATAATACTGATTGGAATTAGGGCTTGAATTTCGTTTAGGGGAATGGATAGTCAGTCTAAACCAATTAGAAGTGTTTTATTCAAGATTCAGTGAAAAGATTGAAAGAGAGATTAGGTACTATACATAGATGCAAGATCTTAATTTGGAATCTTTTTTTGAGGGACTTTGACATTGGATAAATTGAAATTGATTGCCAGTATCCCACCGAATTGACACAAGACATTGACTTTCTGCACAATAAAAAGACTAGTTTCAAATTTTTAGATAATTATTTGAAGAAAAAATTTCATTAAGAAATTCAAGATTTAGACACAAGGACTCAAGTTGGACCTCTTCATTTTATCTAAATCCTGTAAGGCAAGAAATAGTTGAGCTAGAGAAATTAAGAGTTTGTTTACAGAATATTAAGACGTGATCGATGGAGATCTACTCATTTTTGCAATATACTTCCACTAGATTTCTGCTGTACATTAATGTGGCTTTGATTCAATATGGTTTTTATAATTCGCTAATATAATTCGATTCTCTTTCTTACTTCTATTCCAACTTCCATTAGCTATCTTACACCACAAATGCGATATTCTTGGACTTACTTTTCCATCTTGCTACTTGATAGTTTGGAGACAAGGTAAATGACTTTGTTTCTCTCCCAATTTGTATGCATGATTCTAGTTCGTTATTAATCTTCTAAAAACTTATTAAGTCCCCCAACTCATATATTTAATTTTAAATCGTTCCTAGCAAATATTTCATTGAAATATGATTTAAGGAACTCTATCACGTACTTGGCACATGATGAAGGCAGAAGCACCTACTTGAATTAGTCCCTCAAGTTTGATGCATAATCCTATTTACAGTACATATTCAAAAATCGGTTAGTTTAATATGATATTTTTAGTTTTACTCATGCTCCTAATATACGTAGCTTTACTTTATCATTTATTGCTTATTAATTCATATAAATTTATTTGATAAATTTTATAAAATAGTAATTGCGTATAAGAAGCTATAAAGTGTTAAGATGACAAGAATTTTTATATGCATCTCATCTGGTTGACAAAGATTCCTGTTTAGGAAAGTATTCTTTTTCCTAAAATGTAAATTTTATTGTTCGATTCATTTTTAACTTACTAGGAAAGCAAAAGCAATTCTCAAAACTTAGAAAGTAGGTGCATAATCCCAAGATTCCAAATCCTCACCTTTCAGAGTTATTTGGATTACTTTTCTTAGGATTTTAATTTAAAGATAAGGACTAAATTCAATAGAACAGCAAAAACAATCCTTAAAACTTAGAAAGAATGTGTAGAATTCCAAAATTCTAAATCCTCACCTCCCACAGGTATTTGGACTATTTTCCTTAAAATTTTAATTTAAAGATAAGGACTAAATTCAGATACTTTTATTTTACAATAGCACTTCACTTGTATTTTTTCACTCAAGCATATAAAATTTTACAAATTCTTACTTACTCTGCTTACTTGATCATATCTCTCATTCTTAATCTGCTACGAGGTTTTCACCTCTATTTATACTAGTTTTTAGGAGGTGGAGTTACAATAAAAGATTATTACAATCTAGAATTTTCTTCTAGTTCTTTTGACATTCATCTTTATCTAGGATATATATGTTGTGGAATATCCTCTAGAATATTTCATGGTACGTCATTGACTATATTTTTTACAACGTTCAATATTAACTTGGATATATCCTGCTACATCTTTCATATACACATTAATGTATTATCTTCTCAGCTACTATTATTTTTTGCAATTTTCAAGTTTATTTCCAGCAAAATAAACAAAACTAGTAATTAGATTTTTTGATCATGTGACTATGAAGCTAAAGACTAGGTGTAGTACCAGTTCACCCAATTTACCAACCGTATTCAACTCTCATTAATTGGTTAACCGTTTATCAGTTGCCCAATTAAAAAGGGTTGAGTACTAAGGGTAACCGGAACTGTATAGTATTAAGTAAATTTAACAAAATAGACAAAAAAATATTACAACATAAATACCTGTTCAATTTTTTTTTTAAAAAAGGCAACTTATACAATTTTAATTATTTTGAAAAATAAGCCATCAAATTACAATTTGAAACTTTTGCATTCACTTTTTTTAAAAATAAAAAAGTTAGAAATCAAAATTTTTTATACAAGTAAAAAATCAAATATGATATTTAAGTTTTTAAGTTATTTTAAACTTGAAAATGAAACAATTTAATATTTCAATTGCTCTATAATATTCACAAATATTAAACAATTTTTTATTTTAAATGAAAATCTAAATTAAACAAGAAGTCCCAGCACACAGCATCATATATGCCTTCTGTATATCTATTTTAATTTCCATCCTTGGTTTCCCACTTTTCTTGTGTTATCCTCTGATTATCTCCTACATGAGCATTATATTGACTCCAATTTGCCTTCCCTTTCTAAATTCATTTTGATGCTTGCTTATTATGCTTGGTGATATCTACTTGAGTCTTTCGGTCACAATTTTTGAGAAGATCTTATAGATCATATTGCAGCATGCAATTGGTCTATACTCCTTCCTTATTTGGGGGTTTTCTACCTTAGGTATTAGAGAAATGATGGTGCTATTCAAGGACTGATACATGTATGTTTTCCTGAAATCGTACTGTATTGATTTGCATACCACTACATTCCAATTGCTTCTAAAAAACGCCACTGTATATCCATCTTGCCATGGTGCTTTGTCCCCTTTCATTTTGAAAACTACAATTTTTGGTCTCTTCCTTTGTGACAGCTCTCTTTTTAGCATTTCAGCCTGGTCTTCAGTAATCTTCTTTGTTATAACCTCTTCCAACTTCTCTGTTTTCTTTTCATTCTATTCATTTCTTTCCGTGAAGAGATTTTAGTAATATTCTACTGTTGCGTCTTCACCTTCCCATATGCCTCAATTTTGTCCCCATTCTCCTTTACCAGTGTTAAGATTCTGTTTCTTGCCTGGTGGGTTTTAATTTTCCTATGAAAGAAATTGGTGTTTTTGTCTCCATGTTGCAGCCATTTCACTCTAGACTTGGCCCTGTAGAAACCCTCTTCTGCTTTACTCAGTTTTGCATACTCCATCATACATTTTTTTCCCATGTTCCTGTAGTTCATTGTTTTGGGGTGAATCTTGTATTGCTATCTGTATATCCTGCAGCTGTCTTCGCTTCTGGTTCACCAACATACTGATGTACCCATATTTTTTTCTAATTTAATTCTTTAAGCTCCTTCTTCATGTTTTTCATCTTCAAACATATATTCCTCAATGAATTATCACCCTTCTCTATCTTCCAGTGTTTCTCCAATAGTTCTGCAAATCTTCTGTCTTTCATCCAAAAATTCTGGAATTTGAAAGGCTTAACTCCTGTATTGATCCCATCCTTCAATTTTACTACAGTGGGGGAATGGTCAGAGATAGTTGGAGCCATGGGTTCTACATTCATATGTGAGTATTGCTTCATGCACTTACTATTTGTGAATGCTTAGTCCAGCTTGCAGAAAATTCTTCCTTCATTTCCTCTTTCATTGCACCATGCAAAGAAACTTCCTTGAGCAGGTTGCTCACATATATCCATTCTATCAATTATCTCATTACACTCCTCCATTGCTTTGATGTCAAATTTATCACTACTCATTTTTTAATCAAAGTTTCTTATGATACTATAGTCTCCCATTATTAACCAAGGTTCTTTTGGCAGTTTACTTCACCTCCATTAGATGTTTCCACAGTTGCCTCCTTTCTACATAATCATTCTTTCCATATACCATTGTTAACATATACATTCTTTCTGTCAACCACTTTACATGTTATTGCTTGTTCATCTTTAAATTCAACAATACACGATGTTCCTGGTTTCCAGCTGACTGTCACCCTCGCAACTCTCCAATTTACTGAGTTGTGATCATATCCCGAATTAGGCAAGCATGCATTCATTATTCTATTTAGGTTACTCCTGTTTACCTTATTCTCTACTATCCCCATTATACTAATATTATTCTCATTTACTTGTTTATGTACTTCAGTTTGTTTCAAGGGGTCATTTAAACCCCTTCTGTTCCATATAGCTATAGCTATATTCGTCAAGAAGTGAGGATTTTTTCTTTACCTCTGCCTCCTAGGCGCCTTTTCACTTTCTTCACATTGCTGCTACTCCCACTTTCCTCCTTACCCTCTAGTTGTGTTGCATTTCCTTCTTCAGTTTGATAGGGTGGAAAATCTGTTTCCTAGTCTCACTTGTTCTGCTTTTGCTCTTTTTCCTCTCCTGTTTGCTATCCTTTCACTTATTCTTGTTGTTGCTGGTTTCTCCTCTCTCTTTTCTTTTGCATCCTTCTCTCTTTTATCTGTATCCCTTTGGCTAACTTCTTCGGCTTCACTTCCGTGTACTTTGGCTTCTACTTCCACCTCCTGCCTTTCCACGTCCTTCTCTTTTTCCTGTTCTACTGCTTTGTTTTCCTCATTTGTTTGATTATTTTTATTTTGTTTTGGCATCCATATTTTCTCTTGCCTAGACATCTGTGGACATCTACTGATTCCATGACCAAAAACCAAACATTTTTTGCAACAGCTTCGCACCTATTCATACTCTACTGCAATGTTTTCGGTTTCCCCAAATTCATTCCAACAGGGGATTTTTGATGGGAACAAAAAGTTTGCTTCAATTTCAACACACACTCTAGCATAGGATAGCTTGGATTGGTTTGAAGTATGGGAAAATATTTCATATGGAAAACGACTTCAATTAGCTGCGATGATCTTCCCTCTTCTTGATTCAATTGAAAAAAAAAAAATCATATTGGAATAACGTATTATATTAAGCTATATGGATCGATGATAGATATCACTCACAATAATGATAACTTCTCCTTATATATTTCTATCTCAAATATTAATGTTGAAAAATTAGAGTAACATACAAGAAAAATTATGCATTAGTACAATCACATGTACAATTCTTTTTTTATATATCCCAGAACTCTAGATAATGGCCAATTTTAACAAACTCATTTGGAGGCTATAATTAAATTTTTTTTTATCACCTTAAGGATGTGTTATTGGTCAAATGAAGAAAAGAAAAGAAAAATAATAGCAAAAGGTATTTAGAAACGAAAGTAAAGATTAAAAAAAATTCTCATGAATAAACTCCAAAACGGTCAATCATTCATAGTAAACAAAATTCAAATCATGAAATAAGTATATTACCAACAAATTTATATGCCTAGTTAGCGTGACACCTTTATTTAAGGAAGATTATCAAAAATAAAATATGACACTCAAGTATTATAGCTCATAGAGCACCAAACATCCACGGTAGAACGGTGTGGTGAGATGTATTTCATGATGATATTTTATTGAAAAAATAAAAGCATCATAGGTTAAATAGTTAAGTAAATTATTTTAATTTAAAACTTAAGAATAGAAAACTATTTAAAAAATATAAAAGACTATATTAGCAATTGACCAATAATCTTTTATAATTTTACCTGAAGGTAGAGATTTAAATTCTGTCAATATCAATTTCTAACTAAAAATCAATTTTCCGCGTAAGATATATTAAAAAAAAACAAAAAAAAACCCAATAATCAATTTTCACATAGGCGCCCAGCAAACAGCTACAAGACCCTCATTGAACCATTGTCCCAAATCCTCCCCGCATCCCGCCACAACCAACACCACCATCACCACCGCCTCCTGCTCCAATTTTTAGCTTCTTATGGGAGAATGAGTAAACTGTTCCTCAAAAATGCTCTATCCAATCCAGTTCTTCGCTCATTCTCCCAAAATCCACCTTTTTACTCCTTCAAATTGTTCACTAGAATCATCACCACTGACAATAATCTCGATGGTTTTACGGACCCAGATTTCAATTATCAAGAAACTCAATCTGTCCAACCTGAAAAATCTCCAGCCGGTTCCTTTTCACCCCAAGAATTTTCTTTCATGAGGGACTCATTGCTGGGCTCAGGTACTGAAACTACTACAAAAGCTGAAAACTTTGAGGCTGGTAAGTGTTCAAATGATGCCCTTTTGGTTCTTGATGCTATAAAGAAGAATAATGATGGGTTTGGGGATAAAACCCAGAAATTTCTTAGGCAATTCAGGCAGAAATTGGATGAAAATTTGGTTGTTGATGTGTTAAAGAATGTACCAAATACTGAACTTGGTGTTAAGTTTTTTATGTGGGCTGGTAGGCAAATTGGATATACTCATACTCTAGTTGCTTATGATGCTTTGTTAGATTTATTGGGGTGTAATAGAAATGGTAAGATACAAGAAAGTTTTCTTCAAGAAATCAAGAATGATGATAGGGAGGTACTTGGGAAATTGCTGAATGTGTTGATTCGGAAATGTTGTCGAAACGGATTGTGGAATTCAGCATTGGAGGAGTTGGGGAGGCTTAAAGATTTTGGCTATAAGCCATCACGGGCGACTTACAATGCTTTGGTTCGGGTGTTTTTGGGAGTTAATAAGGTGGATACGGCAGCTTTGGTCCATAGGGAAATGACGGATTTGGGATTTAAGATGGATGCTCATACATTGGGGTGTTTTGCACGTGTTTTGTGTAAAGAGGGTAAATGGAGAGAAGCTCTTGATTTAATTGAAAAGGAAGAGTTTGTACCAGATACAGTGATGTATACTAGCATGATATCGGGGTTGTGTGAAGCTTCGCTATTTGAAGAAGCTATGAATTTTTTGAACATAATGCGGAGTAATTCATGCCTTCCTAATGATGTAACTTATGAGACTCTGCTTTGTGGTTGTTTGAATAAGAGAAAACTAGGTAGGTGCAAGAGATTGCTGAGTATGATGATTACTGAAGGTTGTTGTCCGCATCCTAAAATATTTAATTCTCTTGTTCATGCCTATTGCAGGTCAGGGGACTATGCTTATGCCTATAAATTGCTCAAGAAAATGGTGCTTTGTGGTCACCGTCCTGGTTATGTGGTTTACAACATATTGATTGGTGGTATTTGTGGAAATGAGGAGTTGCCAAGTCCGGATGTTATACAAATTGCTGAAAAATCTTATGCTGAAATGCTTGATCAGGGTATTGTTCTAAACAAAGTCAATATCAGCAATTTCACCAGGTGCCTGTGTGGGGTTGGAAAATTTGAAAAAGCTTTGAATGTGATTCGTGAAATGATGAACAAGGGCTTTATACCTGATGTTAGTACATATTCAAAAGTTATTAGTTTTCTTTGTAATGCTAACAAACTAGACAAGGCATTCTTATTGTATCAGGAAATGAGACATAACCGAATTGTTCCTGATGTTTATACTTATACAATGCTTATTGACAATTTTTGTAAAGCCGGCCTTATTCAACAGGCCCGCAGTTGGTTTGATGAAATGGTAAGGGACGGCTGTGTGCCCAATGTGGTGACATATACTGCTCTTATTCATGCTTACCTTAAAGCAAGGAAAATGTCTGATGCAAATGACCTATTTGAGTTGATGTTGTCAGAAGGATGCAGGCCTAATGTTGTTACCTTCACTGCTTTGATTGATGGTCATTGCAAAGCTGGAGACGTAGAAAAGGCTTGCAAAATCTATGCAAGAATGACGGGAAATAAAGACATTCCAGATGTGGACCTGTATTTCCGGGGTACCGATGAGAATGCTAAAGAGGTGAATGTTGTTACCTATGGCGCTTTGGTGGATGGTTTATGCAAAGTACACAAGGTAAAGGAGGCCTGCAATCTTTTGGATGTAATGTCAACTGAAGGGTGTGAGCCGAATAATACTGTATATGATGCTCTTATTGATGGATTTTGCAAAGCTGGGAAGCTAGATGAAGCACAGGATATCTATGCTAAAATGTTGGAACATGGGTATCAGCCCAGTCTTTATACCTATAGCTCTTTTATTGACAGGTTGTTTAAGGATAAACGCCTTGATCTAGCCATAAAAGTACTGGCTAAGATGCTGGAAAACTCTTGTGCTCCTAATGTTGTTATATACACAGAAATGATTGATGGCCTTTGTAAAGTTGGGAAGACAGATGAAGCTTATAAACTTATGTTAATGATGGAAGATAAGGGCTGCCATCCAAATGTTGTGACTTATACTTCCATGATAGATGGCTTCGGTAAAGTTGGTCAACTGGATAAATGCATTGAGCTCTTTCAGAAGATGGGTACAAAAGGTTGTGCACCAAATCACATTACATATGCAGTACTAATAAAGCATTATTCTGCGGCAGGTCTCTTGGATGAAGCGTACGAGCTCCTAGAGGAGATGAAAAAAACTTATTGGCCGGTACAAACGGCAAGCTACTGTAAGGTCATTGAAGGCTTCAACAAAGAGTTTATAATGAGCCTTGACCTCTTAAATGAGATAAGTGAGAATAATTCTGTTCCGCTTCTTCCAGCTTACAAACTTCTAATTGATAGCTTCAATAAAGCTGGAAGACTAGAGGTGGCTCTTGAGCTCCATAAAGAGATCTCATCATCTATGTTGTCTCCGTCTACCATGATGAATGTATATTCTTCTTTGATTATAAGTCTATGCCATTTGCACAAAGTTGAGAAAGCATTTGGTCTATATTTGGACATGATAAACAAAGGTTCAGTTCCTGAGCTTGGTGTCTTTGTTAATCTTATTAAAGGGCTTATCAACATCAATAGATGGCAGGATGCACTTCGCCTTTCCTGAGAGCTTATGTTACATGGTATGGAACTCTTCACTTCTACTCTGCTTGCTTTAAACACTTGTGCCTGATTTTTCACTCATTGGTTGTCATGATATTGATTTTTGTTAGCGTTTATCCAATTTCTAAAGACAAAAATTATACAATGCAAAGAACAAACAAAAAGTAATGGGAGGAAATGATACTAGCATAGGGATTAGAGAATATAGAAGCAAACCGGCTTCATTCTTTTCCATATGTAAATGGAGAAGATCTACCGTCATTGGGGTCTTAAAGAACTGTGTACCAGGTTGTTCTCTTTATCAATAGTACTTTTGGTAACCATTTACCTCCTTTCAATCATCAATGTTCAATTCTGATGGAGGCTCCAAGCTTGACTTAAAGAATATGGCCATAATGTGAGCCCATACTAGAGCATTGCCTGAATGTTTTATTTGATAAGTTATGGGTATTTCTATTATTTTGAGCTAAATTGGGTTGGGTTATGGGCATTGACCAGAAACATATAAAGCAAAACTATCTTTTAGAGCTGGTGAGCAAAACTAGCAAAACCTGCTGACAAGTCTCATTGAGTTCAAATTGTTTCATTACTAGTACTATCTAGGGTTTTAGGAAGGGATTGGATTTATTTAAATGCTTTATTTTGTGTTTGTATGGCTTTGTGTCACTGGAATACATCTGTAAATGTAGCGAATGAAGTGGGCTGCCTTGGTGTTATTGTGCTTGGCGATGGACATTGGCAAAGAGCAAAAATGTTCTAATATAAATGAGGAAAGATGCTGCATTCAAGGGAACAGGTTTTATAAGGAGAAACAAAATAAGAAAGATTGAAATACTAAACTGTTGAAATTCTTCACAATTGTTTGGTTGTATTAAGTAATAGGCATATACACTTAAACCATCAGAACAATAATGTAGTATACATTTGCCGCTGCAATTTTTCGATTTGTTTATAAATGAACAATCATGGCTTTATGAGGATTAACTACTAGAAGCTAAAAGAAAGAAAAAAAGAGAGAAAGAAAGAAAGAAACTACTAGAAGCTTGAAATTAAAAATTTGCGTGACATGTGTTTAATTTCAATTAACAGCAACTAAGGCTTTCCTATTTCAGTGCAGTCATTTTTCTGGGTTGGTCAAATCAAATTTTTTTGGGGGTACTGGGAAATTAACAGGATCTTTTCAAGAGTAAAATGCATGATTCTTTATTTTACCTGGTAGCTAATGAACCTTAACTGCAGCAATTTGTGGCCTATTACCATCAACATGTTCGCTGTTTCTTTTTACTTTAAATATTTTTCTTGGTTAGGGTTTTCTGTTGTAAACGGTATTGTTACTTCTTTTGGTAAAAAATAACAGCTGAACTTTTAGATGGTAATTGCACGGAAGTTAGAAACAAATTACTGAATTTGGTTCACTGGTAGCCAATTTTCAGTCCCTCTGGCTGGTAAACAAAAGCACAATAGAAGACTTTAAAGAATGGCTTAACTCTTGCTTACCAGCTTTATGTATCTTCAAAAAGCATCCAGTTCAGAAGAGATCTCTGCTGTAGTAACCATGGTTGAAAGAGGGTCAAGGAATAAAAATCCTCTTGCTCTGATGCCGAAATATATATATATATATATATTTTAAATTACTAAATTATCCTCACCGTTTTAGATTTGGTGTAAGATATATGCAAGAAAAGTAGCAGACCAATAAATTATTGGCAATTAGGATGCCTTCTTTGCCCAAGAACTCGTGTGGTAACTTACTTTTAGGTTGCATCATACATCAGCATACTTGAACAACTATAGGATGTGTATGATCCGTGACAGTCAAAAGAAAAAGCATCATTTCCCCGCTCCTAAAACAGTTGTTATCTTTTCAGCAGTTTATTTTGTGTTTCTTCTTCTCTTGCTCATGGAAGTTAACATCTGTAGCTTATATAAAAGCCTGTGGATGATATATTTTTCCATTATCTTTAGATCGTATTATTCTGAAAGCTTTTGTAAAGAGATTGGGATGGTATGCAATTGTTAGTTGTGCAACTTCTGCTGCAAATATGAAGGCTAGAATAATGTTAGATGGTTACAGCCACTAACAATTTTTTCTGGTTTTTTAGTTTTTAAGTTATCAATTTAAAATTTTCAACTTTATTTAAACTTAAGTAGAATTAGTTGAGAATTTTTAGGACACAATATTGATTTTTGTTGTTAATATAGTTCTATATATTGAGGGTTGATTGGTTAAAAAAGCAGACAATTCAGTCTCCATTGCAAGCCTTAACTTAGTTTTTCAGCTTTTCTATGCTTATATTCCAACACTGATGATAACAGTGAGTGCTATGGTTGGTTTTAGTTAATTTAAGTTTTGGACTGATGTATTCATTATCTGACCAGTTGCATTTTTTAATATTTTCTTTATGTCCATAGATACTGTTTAGCACTTATCATGTTTATGACTAAACTGTGCAGGACATTCATTGGCTGCCTTGTGATAACACCAGAGGAGTCAGCTAGAACTTGTAGGTCCGGTTGATCAAAGTTTTCCACGTTTTATGTCCCTTTGGGATGCATTATATAAGGATGTGTTAAGAGATGATAAATGAAGCCCAGCAATGATGAACACCTCTGAGTGAAGAATCTTATTAGCTCTTTTGCTTCTTTTTTATTGTGCTGATAGTGGAAAAAAGCATTACAAGCAGAGTTCTTGGCTTAAGGAAAAGATCTACTGTGGACTGATATTGACAACTTCATCCCAAAATCAACATATGTTCCTGCAGTTCTCATGTCACCT